>JAYRBW010109913.1:0-68142 GCA_036023295.1 Invenusta paracnida
CAAAGTGCATCTCAGCATGACTGAGCATGACTCAGCAGCCCCTCCCCTCCACCCCCTCCCGCCCACACAATTGTGACCGGGCTCCTCCTTCCTTACTACTCTCCCGTTCTAGGATTAAGTGTTATTGGTTTTACTGGGTACATTTGGGAATTTAAACATACTTGTAGTTTTGTAATCATTGCATTTGCAGGATCATTATGTTGAAAAATAAAAATATCGTTATTAGTTGTAATAGCATTTGCCCCAGCTTTAAATCCAATTAGTGCATATATCTTGCAGATTTGGTTGTTGTAGTGATAATTCATGTATGTTTTGCTTGTGTAAATGTGGTTGCACTAATTGTGTTTCTTCTTAGAAATGAATAATCAAGATGTCTGTTTAGCTGTTCTTGAACAACTAATGTTTTAATTTCAATTGCCGGTTTAATAATTTAAAAAAATATACATATCTTTAATTTCTAATTTAACAGATGCACTAGTAGCATATAAAATTATTTAGTATCATTTACCCCTCGTGTGAGAGTAAATTTATAATTCATACCCACAGAAATCTTTTTAATATCTAGAAACCCGAATAGTTGAGAAAGTTTATAGTTTACAACTCGCGTCCATCTATTTCCATGTACATTATTTAAATTTCTTTCTCTTAATATATCCATCATTTAGATTATATTTATTTCTATTTGCTATAGCAGATGAATATGTTGCTACCTTAGCAGTGACTGTGATTTCTGCTGTTGTTAGTGCTACAGGATTATCTTCAACTATTCCATTATCACCAGTCAATCCACTTGAATCCTTATAACCCTGGCTTAGGTAGTAGAACAGTTTTCAATATAGTGTCATATTCTTCAGGATGTTTAATATTTTCAATTACTGCGGAGTTTCTTTCTAGCGTCATATTTGTGAATAAATGTGGAAAAAAAAATTCATCAAAGTTACAATTCCTGTAGGAAGTGCATCATTAGTAGCGTGTTTAACTGCAAGCTTGCATCATATAAAACTCTCAGGAAGATAATGTCAATCGGCTTTACTATTAATTTCAAATTCTAATGTTCCATTAGCGGAATTTATTTGTGTACTAGTTCCAGTTGTTCAAGCAATTTTAATGGAATCAGATTTTTCCTGTGGAAATTTAAGCTGGTAATATTCTTTAAATTTGTGAATTGAATCGATAATTTTCTAATATTAATAAAAACATATCCATAGTTATCAGGATTCGCCCATATAATATGTTTGCAACTCTTCTTAAATTCATCCTTACTCATTTCGTGATTAATAGATTGAACAATTTGGTTTTAAATCTTTATCGTTTAACTCAAATAAAATAAAATTATGAGCATTCTTTCTAATATGTATTTCATTTAATCCATAGAATGATTGCGTTTGATAAATACAGTGACAAATAAAATGTCTTCCTTTTGTAAAGAAATCTGTTTGAAGTTCTTGATTATGCTGTATTTACACAATCATAAAAAATTACTATATTTTTTATTTTTTATCTATACTTAGAAAATTTAAATCATTTTGATTTTAGTTATCACAACATTTATTAGTTTAGTTTTATATTTTTTAGCTTCTTTATATACTTCAATTAACTCATTTGTCTCAGGATAGATTCTTCATTATAAGAATTTATGTAGTTCTTTAGTTTCATCCTTAGGATTATACTCTATTCCTTGTAAATTGATAATATGTTTGCCCAGGTGTCGTAGAATAAATATATAGTTTTTCATAAACTAGAAAATTTTCTTTTAAAAGGATCATAAATGTTAAATTTGTTTTACCGAAACCTGAAGAAAATATTACACATATTAAAAGAGTATCCGGAAATATTGGATCGTGATTGAATTTAACCCTTTTCTTAGAAAAAATTCCACTATTTTTCACTTTAAATAATCCCTAGCTTTTTCTAGATGAGAGCAATAATCCATTATCTTGGTTTTCTATTTGTATATTATCAGAAAGATTAATCAATTCTTTTTTAATAGATTTCCTTGTTTCATTTGAAAAGTTTTTCCCAAAGTCTTTCATTGTATTAATTATGGTGGCAAATCCATTCCCTATAGCAAAACCAGAACCAGTTTTAGATCCATCAATTAAGATCCATCATCAAATCCTGAGCCAAGATTCTCCATAGCTCTATTATGCCTCTCAACTTCTTTTTGTGCATTTTCCGCTGCTTTTCTATCTTTTACTGCTTTGGCAATTTCTTTAATATTTATAGAGTTAAAAGTTTTAGCATCAATTGGATTCATTGGTTTATTTTTATAAAGATTAATTATATCTTTTGAGATGAAATACTTTTATTTTCAAAAGTAATATGTTTTGGTTTTCCATCTTTTTTTACTTTAACAATTGGTATATGAATTTTTCAATTTTCTGTAGAAAAAAATAAACATATTAGAGATGGGGTGAACGTGCTTGCGCTTTGTCTCCATTCCCTTTCGAAGAAGTTTCACCGAAGGAGAACGGCTTTATTGTGCGTTTGTTCTACTTGTTCAACATATATCTATAACATACATGTGCACAAATGTATGAGTTTCACTAATTTTATGGTGAGTTTCGTTATGAACCTTTTCGGCAGACCCTAAAATATATGGCAGCCGAAAAGGTTCAAAACGAAACTCATGGATATGCCCCAGTTTTCCACATATATCTACATACATGTGCACACATGTGTGAGTTTCATTCATTTTAGGGTCTGCCGAAAAGGTTCAAAACAAAACTCTCCCTAAAATGAGTGAAACTCACACATATGTGCACATGTATGTAGATATATGTGGAAAACTATCACATATCCGAGATGTATGTACACATATTACTACATTTATGTACATATTATGATTTTAATGTAGATATATGCCGAAAAGTGTGATAAATCCTACATCTATGTACACATATTACTACATAGGTATATGTCCAAAAGTGTTACATATTTTACTTGAATGTGGAAAACTGTGTTCATATAAATACATGCATGTCAAAAACTCGACTTATGTTACATACATGTGCACAAATGCGTGAGTTTCACTCATTTTATGGTGAGTTTCGTTTTGAAGCTTTTCGGCTGCCATAGAAATTATAGGTAGATTATATAAAAATGAACTGCAAGCAACAGAGTTCTAGTGAAGAAATACAAGCTCACTTTGGGGAATTGTTGTGATTTCGAGAAATGTAAAAATCTACAAGTTGTGAAATATAAAAAAAAGTTTGATAATGAAAGTTGAAATTATAGATTTTTTGGGTGAAAATTGCGAAATTGATACATTTTGGGGTAGTACGCACTGGAGAACCCCGGGACACCCGAAATAACCTTGAAAAGTAAGTAAAAATTTTAAAAGGCGGAGAAATTGATGAATATTGGAAGTGGGAGGTTGTTATTTGGAGTTTTTAAGTGTTTTTGAGTTGTTGGAGGGTAAGATTTGGTTTTTTAATTTCTGTTTCTGGTTTTGAAGTTTAATTATTTAATTACTAATGCTCATAAAAAAATATTCTTGGAATGAAAAATAAATAACATTTACTTTGACACAGAACAGATAAAAAAATACTTAAATTTATGTATGCATATTACTAACCCAGAATTTGTAACATTATAAATTAAAATGAAGTAACAGATGACACTGAACTTATAATACATACAAATATGCAATTGTGGTAATTGAAAATAAATTTGCTTACTATAGTTTACAGTTTACTTAATTTGATATAAAGATGTGTTTTTATAACAGATCATCATTATTCTTTAAAATATTAAATTTAAATAGTATGCAGAAAATGTTTTAATTAAAAATATGCATGCATAAACTGAATGACAGTACCTAAGTATTTAACTAAATTATATTTAACTTAACTTAATTTAATTTAATTTTTATTTATTTCAAATACGTATATATTTACAATAAAATTTAAAAAAAGAACTTGTATTAGTGAAATCGGACCTATATAATGTATAACTTGACAAACCTGTCGACATTTGTATATAATATAATATGCTATTTATACTTATGTGCACAGTTACATTTTAATATTTGGGCGGATATATACGTATACATCTCATAGCCAACGCACGCAACATTACGGAATATTTAATATATATAGTCTACCTTGCTACTTATATATGTATGTCTCTTATGGATTTTCTTAGCCCAACTAACAACTATACACGCGAATACATATGTAGTAACTATATGGCGCATCTGCACAGCACATATAAAAGGCGATACCTACCGGGAGAAAAGAAGGGACATGAATTTAAGGAGAATTCAAATACACTAGGCGTCTCTACAATCCTTGATCCATCTTAGAAAATTTTGTTACGGTAGTCTGATTTGCCTAAAATTCCCTATTTTTTACTTTATAAACTTGTCTGTCTGTTCTAACTGCCCAATTTCCTCTTCTTCAATTCCCTCATCTTTTGCACCAGTTAGCCTTCTGTTTGTGTATTGGTTCTCTAGACAGGACAACACACAGTATCCACACCTTCAGCACTACAAGTTGTGGTCATAGCCTGCAGAGTCATGAAGAATTAGAGGTGTACCACCGCAGCATTCTTCCTCCTTTCTTTTCGCTATTTTTTATCACCTCCCGTTAAAAGAGAATTTCGAAATTTCTCCCCAAAATAAAGCTCACAACGGAATTTTAAAATATATTATTATATTTACATTCCCCTATATATCCTAATAATCGCACTTGCTACTGCGCATTATTGGAGCTTTGGCGTCGACATTGCATTTCACCCATTTACAGTTTTAAAACTTAACATATTTCGCGCAATTTCTGTGAAGGAAGAATTCTTACGAAAAAAAATCACATGCGCAAGGGAATCTACACACACGCACCCGCTTGCATAATATAATATTTATGTTGATTTCGTTTGTGTGTGTAGATCAATATTAAACGGTGTATGTTATCAGTGGCGTACAGTCAGTTATCCAAGTGGCCGGTCACATTTGTGATTTTACCACGATGTGGTATCTCTACCTTCCCAGTGTAAATATGTATTATGTTGTCAAACTCCTTTTACCCGCAGCACAGGACTTCTTCAAAGTGGAGTAATATAAATATCATTTAAAGACAATTTATAAAATATTTTGGTGTGGTTATATACCACCAGAAGTTCAATACGAGGCATTTTGGATTATATACATTCACCAAGAACGTTATAATAATTCGGCAATTTTTATATATTCTCAACGCTTTGCATATATATATATATATAAATATAACCTCATACGTTAATAAAGTAAATTTCGAAAAACAATTGCTTAAATTTCATAGTTTCATTTATATAACTATATATTATATACATAATTCATCAGACCAGCCTTCAAAATGGTTTATCTCATGCTCTATTCATTGGCAGTTCTGCTCTGCATTCTTGGATATATTTTCATGTGCTGCAGTAATATGGTGTCTGGACGTCGATGGATATCGGATCGAATAGTTCAATTTCAAGAAGTTTCTAAAAAGTTTCCAAAAAGGGCTCCCAAGGCTGAACAAGGTTAGTGAAAAAATCCTTTTAATATATATATCAGTATTCAAAAAATAATTTATACATACCCATACTGACATGAAAACAGATTTAAAATTATATTTTAAGTATATGTTTATATATTAAAATTTTAATAGAAAGTATTATGTTCACACAATAATTAATTATTCAATGTTTCGTTGTTTTTGGAGTCAACATAACTGATAAGCTGTTGACATTTTTCATTTGGTGTTTTTATGTAAAAAAATGAAGAGTAACTGTGATACAATGACAATGTATTCTTTTCATTTCCTATTGTATACAGATACAGATTTTTCGTAGCATTATATACAAAGTAAAGAGACAGACTAAGCTATCGAGAATACAACCAAGGACCACGGGATACATGGCTTAAAAAAAGCTGCTTGATGACTGATATGTAACATAAGAATAATATAAAGGGATTGATCATTTCATTTATAAATCAATTATTGAAATATACAGATTAACATTATATATATAATAATAAATATATAATATTAAATATAAAAATTAAATTTCACTAATTTTATAGAATCTACCCCAGATAACTTAACTTAAGCTATTAGTTCAGCTGTGATGGGGCTTCTTGGACATAACAATAGTTATATCAATGATATTAAATCAAACAGCACAACTCGCTTTGTCAGTTTTAAAACCATTATTAACATTAGTTGATCTTCACAATATGGGAATAACTTTAAATCAAAACTAATAATTAAAATAGTACACATTTGTTTAGAAATCTTATTTCTTGATTGTAATTAAAAGATTGTTTTTCACATTAAAATAATGATCTATATAGATATTAACTTATAAAAAATGTGAATTAGTTTTGAATGATACTTATTTAATAAAATATAGTATATATTTACAATATATTACATACATTTAGATCAACAAGAACTTTTAGTCTAAAATGTGGAAAACAATTTTCAAGAGAAATATTTTTCTGACTTTTTTGATCAATGAAATAATATACGTGAAGAAAAGTATATAAATTAAAATCGCAATTTTACAACTCAAACTATTTTAAATACTGCTGAAATTCCGTAAAATATAGAAACTGTGAAGATATCGTAAATAATTTTGTATAATAATTTTTTTCACGGAGCTCTTAATTTATAAAAAACAAGAAAAATTAGCTAATATGTATAAAAATAATTTTTGAATATTCAATTGTTGTATCTGAATATTTTTTGTTGTAAAAGTATTTGTTAAAATGAAAGTACCCACTACTTTGTTTACATCAATTTACATCATGTTTAGTCGAGTTTTATTCACAAAATGATATATAACCAGTATATATTGATATTCTGTATAGTAAAAATATACATTTCCAACATTGCATCCATTATCTCGAATTGTGTATATTCTTAGACGAAGGCGTTAACTAACATAAATATAATAATTTTAGCAATATTATAATATATATTATAATAAATATACAGGTATTAATATAATTATTATCTATTGATTTGTAAATGAATCTTACATATTATGCAGATATACACATATATTCTCTTTAATCTAATAAAACATAGATATTATCTTCATATACATAACCTCGTTTATCTAAAAGTGTGGATCAGAGATTCTGCTAATAGACCTATATACTTACACACCAACACGCGTACGTTTGTACGTGTTGTAGTCATCTTGTTGAGATTCCAACGATGCATAGACTTACTTTTGGTAAAAAAGCTATTGAATATCCACAAAGCATCCTTTCTAGAAGCATAAAAATATACGAATACGCAGACATGCATATAAGCCAGCTGTTTCCAACATTTGGATTCAATTGATTTCTTCGATACTAAACAAAAAATAAAACGACAACATTATCCTGATATTATCCTTTTCTGTAAAACAGTATAAACAGAAGCTAAAATATATATTTTTTATCTGCGATCAAAAAGACTTTATTAAAGTTTAAAATTTAGTTGGCTCCATATGATGTATAAATAATATTTAAAATCAACTATAACCATCTGCTTCAATAGTCTATATTTTGTACTTTGTATGGTATGTGGTAGATATATGTAGTTCATTTTATAACTTATTGAGACAAATATGTAAGACACAATTTTAGTATTATATTAGATATCATTTTTGAAATTTAATTGATTAATGTCTCTTTCAAGTTAATTGTATAAATAAAATAAGAGTTATTAATTAAAATTATCATACAAGTTTTAAAATACTTTCCAAAAATGTGTTAAAATTGTAATTTAAATGTTTGTCTCTCCGTTATTTTTATATAAATAACAACCTGTAATAAATACATAAAATAAAACATATTTGAATAAATTATGTAAATAAATTTTTATAAGAATATTGAATTTATGTTCAATAGTTTGAAAGTTATAAACATGTTTATATAAACATTTTTATATAAATAACAACCTGTAATAAGTACATAAAATAAAATATATTTGAATAAATTATGTAAATAAATTTTTATAAGAATATTAAATTTATGTTCAATAGTTTGAAAGTTATAAACATTTAGGAATATACGATTTTTTTTAAATTATTTATAATTGTATGTAATTGTGAGCATTGTTTTAAACATGTAAAGACATCTGAATCTGCAATGCCCAATCAAAATACCAATCCGTAAACTATACCTTTGAAAATATAAAATTTATGCATACATTTTCAAGTGATTGCAATATATTTTTTAATTTCATTAGATCGACAATTATATTTTATGGTGTATTATACACAAATGTATTTTAGAAGTATACATAAAATAGAATTTTTCATTATTCTGCGTTCATTTATGATGTAATTGATACATAATTGTATTTTTATCCTTTTTTCTTAATAGTTGCTTCAGGCAAGTGTCCAACTTATTCGACTATTTTTTGTTTATTCACTTGTTTGAATTCTCGGTGCCACTTCGCTCTTCTAGAAACATTTCATCTTGATTGTTATTCATTTAAGCTTCATTTTGACAAATGAGTTTTGAATCTTCGTATTCTTCATAATATGGTCTCCATGTGCTTATTACTAATAAAAGCTATCTTGAGCATGTCGTTAACTTCCTTCAGCCAATTTGTGTAAATACTATTCTCACAATAATGTTTTAACACAATGCTGTATAAAGCTTTTTGTTTATTAATTAAAATTGATAAATTGATAAATTGAAAATTGTAGATGTAATTGAACAAGAAGATAATTATTAACATTTCTTTAACAATGGCGATATTATTATTTATAGATAAAAAGTTATATATTGTGTATACAATATTTCCTAACATTAAATGTTACTGTTGACTGAAATAATTGTTTGCGAATATTTAGTAGAAGTTTTAAATTATTTACAATTGAATGAAATTGCGAGCATGTAATATACATAATTGTAAACATGCATTATAAACACTCTAAACACCTAACATTGTAATGAGCATCAAAATACGAATCCATAAGCTTTATGAATTACTACCTAAAAGTAAAGTCTGTGCACATATTAATCAGTATTTTGTTTATATATTTATTTTTATTAAATTGACAGTTATTTATGTATTAAACAGAAATAAATTTGAACGAAAATAGGTTTTAATTATGACTTTTAACAGTTGTTTTTAAATATGTGAAATATTTTGAGAAAAGTTTCTTTTAAAAAAAGTAGAAAATTCAATAATTTTGAATGTACTCTTCATAGATACCTAACTTATTTACTCGTATACAATAAATAATTTTTTAGATTGAAATCTTGGATATATTTCTCTAAGTAGGTGAAATACTTTTCTTGATATATTAACGTATAATAAAACAAAATTAATGCATGAAATACTACTGAATTATGTTCAATGATCAACTTTTTTATTTGGAAAAGAACATCATTGCACATAGTTCATAGTACACATAAATGTATTCTTTCCTGCTTTCATTGAATAGATCGTTGAATACTCTTTAGTCCAATTTTGGCCTCCTGTTGAATATGTTTTTTAATTAATTTTATACTTTACATAGAATATGTTTATTTCTACTTATTATTTCATGGTTCTTTATTGATGTTTGTTTATATTTTTATTTTCAACTTTAACACGTTAAGCTACTTTAATCTATAAATAACTTAATTTATTATTTTTGTTTGGTTTGGTTTAACAATTCTTTATGATAAAATTATTTAATTTTGTAATACAAAAGTTAAGGAAAATTATATATTCTTATTTTTATATTTTAATTTAAAATTGATGATTATTATTCATGTTAAATATTAATAACTACGTCTCTGAGATACTTGTGATTCTCAGTAAGCCTTTTTCGTCATAGCTAACAATCGGTAAACCATAATTATATCAGTGTATAGGTATATATATATCGTTAAATTGTTCTTTGAAGGGATAAATTTAAATAATAATGATAATTTTGAGAGAAACATATATATAAAAATTTGATCATACAAAAATGAAATAAAAAAGACAGAAGAAGAAGCGAAGACTACAATATAAAATTGTTAAAAATGATAACATTTTGATCACTGTCCTATTTTAGAAAGCAAACGTAGAAAGGAAAGGCAAGCGAAATTTATAAAAAAATTTAATTATTAGAATTAGTAGAATTTATTATTAGAATTTTTTGTTTGAAATTACCGGTTACTTCCACTTTCTGTTATAGAACTAACAACAAATATTGAGTATAGCACTGCCATTTTGAATTTTAATTGAAATGTTGCAAATAATAATATTCAAGTATTTTTGTTTAAGCAACAATAAATAAATATTAAACATATCTAATATACGTTAAATTAGTCATACAGTGAATAATTAACTAAAGTATTACAGTCAATATTTTTTGGATATCACAATTTTCATAAATAGAAATTATCAGTAACTAAGTATACATATGTATAATCAAGTAGTCTTTTATCAATTAGATATTGTAGGATTATTTGAGATAATTTTTGTATTTACGTTAACAACAGTGTCGAAACATATTTAATTGATAAAATATTAAAGATATTGAGAAACTCAAATAAAAAACTTTTAAATTACATTTTTTTCAGAATCCAGCGCAATTGAAGGGGATGAAGACTACGACGAAGAAAACGAAACTAGGGAATCGAGTGACATAGTAAAAGCTGATGCATTGAAAGAGCCATTACCAAAATCTGTATATGTGATTAAGAAAATGGTTAGCATGCAGACTACCTATCCATCCAGTAATGTAATTGAACCTAAGGCTTCATCGGAAATTGAATTCAAAGAGAAGACGCCACCAAAACCAGATGAAGCTAAGAAAGTCAAAGAGAAAACGCCACCGAAACTAGATGAAGCTAAGAAAGTCAAAGAAAAGACGCCACCAAAACCAGATGAAGCTAAGAAAGTCAAAGAGAAGACGCCACCAAAACCAAATGAAGTTAAGAAAGTCAAAGAGAAGACGCCACCAAAACCAGATGAAGCTAAGAAAGTCAAAGAGAAGACGCCACCAAAACCAAATGAAGGTAAGAAAGTCAAAGAGAAGACGCCACCAAAACCAGATGAAGCTAAGAAAGTCAAAGAGAAGACGCCACCAAAACCAGATGAAGCTAAGAAAGTGAAAGAGAAGACGCCACCGAAATCAGATGAAGTTAAGAAAGTCAAAGAGAAGACGCCACAAAAACCAGATGAAGCTAAGAAAGTCAAAGAGAAGACGCCACCAAAACCAGATGAAGCTAAGAAAGTCAAAGAGAAGACGCCACCGAAATCAGATGAAGTTAAGAAAGTCAAAGAAAAAACGCCACCGAAACCAGATGAAGTTAAGAAAGTCAAAGAAAAGACGCTACCAACACCAGATGAAGCTAAAAAAGTCAAAGAGAAAACGCCACCAACACCAGATGAAGCTAAGAAAGTCAAAGAAAAAACGCCACCAAAACCAGATGAAGCTAAGAAGGTCAAAGAGAAGACGCCACCGAAATCAGATGAAGTTAAGAAAGTCAAAGAAAAAACGCCACCGAAACCAGATGAAGCTAAGAAAGTCAAAGAAAAGACGCCACCAAAACCAGATGAAGCTAAGAAAGTCAAAGAGAAAACGCCACCAACACCAGATGAAGCTAAACAAGTCAAAGAGAAGACGCCACCGAAACCAGATGAAGCTAAGAAAGTCCAAGAGAAAACGCCACCTAATCCGGATGAAGTAAATCAAGATAACGAGATAGCCCCCCAAAATGAAGAAGATTCTCCAATACCCACTTCTTTCGACGATATTAAAGGTGAAGATATTATTAACTCAGATGTAATTGTTACTGATCTTGATGACGGGGAAAAATTAACCGATGACAAAGCTCCTGTTATTTTGATTCCATTGCAAGATTCTGTTTCGGTTGATGAAGGTTGGACACTACAATTAAGCGTTCAAATCACTGGTAAGTTTTGAAATGTGTGCATATTTATTTCCATTGTTTCATATAAAAATATTTAGTTCACATCTTTACTCATTCTTAATGATTGTATTGAGTAGAAATAGTAATTGCAATATTAGTAAGTCAGTTAGAAATATGTAAGATTTGTATGTAAAAGATTTTGTATTGTGAATATACATTATAAAGCTTTTAGTTATCTGACTTCAAAGGTTCTATATATTTAGTTTGTCACGGTTTTATTGTAGTTATAAATCAATAATTACGTTAATTGTAAAGAATAACAAAACTTTGACTTTATATGCAGTTTTAGTAGTTAGGAGATATTATTTAAATATATTAAATATACAATATATAATAATTATTATAGGTTGAACCCCATCCTACAAACCTGAAGGGTGCAAATTTGTACCTTATAGTACTTTTGAAAGCTGATTTTAGCTGCAGCATTAAAATAATTATTGATTGATTAGTTTAAGCCTATGGTGACTAGTTAATTAAGATTTGTAAATATATATACATATATATATATCCCGGCAAAGCGTAAACGCAATTTATCCTATATATTATTAATAGCGGGGTACAAGCCACATAAATATAATTAATAAAACTGTTATTTCATGAAAACTTTAAAACTACAAAATGCAAAATATAATATCATTAACAAAGTTATGACAGAATAAGAAAAATAAAATTAATAGGGTTAATGTTTAGTCTTTGAGTCTCTATTAATTCATTTTCGCACTAATTAATACAGTAATTTTTTATGTATTTCATGAATAATGTCGTCTAATATGTTATGTAACAAATTTTATAAAATCATGTAAAAATCGTGCAAAGATTATAATTAGTAAAAATGAACCAATATTAAGTGTAATGAAATTTTCATACCGTATAATTAAATATTATACATTCTATTGTTTTCATTACAATTAATAAATTCTATTGGTAAATTTGTGTGCAAAGTACATACATACATGTATAACCTAACCAATAATGCTATATATGTATGTATGTATATATGTATGTGAAACTTTTTCGGATTCAGCAATCGCTTTTAGTAACTATATATATATTTAACTATTAAAATTTTACTATATGAAAGTAATATAAAAAATGTCATATATCGATTATTGGTGATATTCTATCCCACCCAACATCACCTGATGCCAATTATGCAGTTCGGTTAGGTTTTACAGTAATTATCCAGCAATAGTCAAATTACCACTATTTCGTACCTCTTTCTATGCTTGGGATCAATGTACAAGTTACACCTTAGGTACCCTCGGAATTCCAATATATACCCATAACATCTAAATTGTGCACATGGCTGCTACAATATTCACACAACTGTTCCATCGATCACCTTAACTTGGGTTTAGTGGCAGTGGGTTTGTATTTTATGTAGAATTCATTTACTTCCAGAAAATAGCCACTACCTATACTTCAAATCCACTAAAACTTGGCTCTCTTTCGACACCAAATAGCATTTAAAGTGGGAAACGAATGAATCAATGCGGCAGTAAAGAAATAAAAAAAGAGAGTATTTCACTACGAACATATCCGTACACGCTGGTTTCTAGAATGTTAGACAAATTGTTGAACTACAGATTGTAACCTGACAACCGTACCGGTTTCACATAAAGGTTTTTAATTTAAAAGTAAATGAAATTTGATTGCGATTTTAGACATTTATGTGCACAACTGTTTTCTATACTATATAGCATAATTATGATATTTTAAAATCTATCAAATTTTTTATGAATTTTGAAATATATTAGTATATAAAATATATGCATGCAAACACACATATTTATATAGTCTGCAGCTAATGTTATGACTAGATTATGGTATATTGATCTTAAAAATGTTTATAACTATCTGTTAATAGAGTTAATAAATCTCAAATAGTGCTGCTTCGATGTTTTACACATATTATAAAAATCAGTTGAATAATATTATATAAAGAAACAAATAATATTCTCAACATCTTCTTTTCTTTACTGAGTTTATGTCTTTTACTAAAATATCATACTGGTAAATAATGGTCCACCAATTTTCAAAATAAGTGGAATACAGATTTGAAAATGTACTATTTGAAATTGAATAACTCTATTAACAAAATTACTAAAAATATATTAATGATAAATATTCGATTATGGAATCATAACATTAACTGCAGACCAATAAAGTTGTTTTTAAAGCGATATGAATGATAATTAATTTGCAACGTTTTATTGTCAGAAATGATACATGCAAATTTAGATCTATTTTAGGGTGAAATAATACTTGAAACAGCTATATATTATTTATAAATACAGCTTGCAATTTCACAAATTTTTTACTTTTTATCTAATAAATACATAGCCACTAAAATCAATGACATTAATTCCTACCTGTAAAATATATTTCAGATGAATCGTTTAAATATTAAGAGTTGTGGCATAGAGGCTGCAAATATCTCACTATTTTTTTCATGTCTGTTATATTTTTAACGAGGATGTAGTCTGATGAAGTAATTAACAAATGTATATAAATACGTCTGGACACATTTTTGACATTTACGGATATATATATAAATGTTTTGTACAGTTAAATGAGATGACATTTTCTATGAAATGCCTCACTTGTGGAACTTTTTCTCTCTTTAAACGATTTAGTTTAAATGATTAAATTGTATGAAATCTATACTTTTTGTCTTCCATATAAGCAACTATTAACGGACTACCAAGATCAAATTTTGTAGGTCAATTTTGATAAGGACATCATATCCATGTAGGTATGTAACATATTTCAATCGGCAAGAATTTTAGGATGCTTAAAAAGCTTGTTTGATAAATAGCCAAGGAACTAACTGAATAATCAATCAATGATGTATATTACAAGTCATAAATTCTCTATACATTTTTAATAGAATAATTCTGACAGTACTTTGAAACTATAGTAAATGAACTTTAACTTTATGTAAACTAAGATATATGAAAGATCCTAATATATTAAATATGAAACTATCAATATAATGTGAAAGCTATAGAAATGAAATAACAGCTGCTTATAAATGTATTTCTATACAATCTATGCTATACATTCAATAAAAACTGTAATCTTTATTATTTTATTTGAGTAAATCATAAAACAAAATAAAACAATATTCTGAATCTTTCGATTATTTATATAGTGCGAAAATTACATTTTATTGATGAGCATTTTACCAAAATGCTATATTTTGAATGTACCAATTATATCGTTTAGAAAAGAAGTCTTGTACATACTATGTATATTATATTTAATCATTCAAATTTAATTAAATCAATAAATGTGACCCATGTGTATACACTTAGAAATCATACTATATTAGAAATAATGTTTGGAAATGTTGTTTTGGAAATTAATAAATTACATATTATAAATGTCAGTAGTGAAATATATCATACGCGTTTATAGAAATCTATTCGTGAATATACATATATTTAAGTATGTGTCAATTATAGCCATTATTTCATCTTACATGTTCAAATAATTTATTTTATCTTATACAAAAGGACATTTACGTCATTTGAGATTGTAATTACTGTTATGGTATTGTTGTTTATTGTTAAAGTATAATTTTATTCATTACTTTAATTAAGTTATTTTAACTGTAGCTTGAAAAATGTATTGTATAATGCAAAACAAATTTTAATGACTCAAATTCGAAGAACAAGTAACGTTCAAATTTATTTATATACATTTTATGTACATAAATGTACTCTATCAATGAAATAAAATTATTATATATGAATTTGTCACAATTTTTGAGTAACATTTTTGTGCATTTTAAATTTAAAGCATCTTTTGTTTGTGAATGATCCCTTTATTCTTCACGACGATTTATCATTTTAAATTACAATGGAATATTGTGTCATGAATAATTTCATTTAATAGTTCTCATTATTTTGTAATTAATAAAGTAAACATCCGTAATAAATTAAATTATATAAGTATATATGCTATAAATATTTTATTTAATATTTAATTAATATAAATGCATAGTATAATTCAATATTAACTTCAGTTGGATTGATAAATCCATCTCTTTTTCCGCGACAGGTGAACCCGCGCCAACTGTTGAATGGGAATTGGATGATGTTCCTGTAAATACAATGGCAGGGGATCGGACTCAGATTTATGAGGATCAGTCCTGGTACATCCTGGAGATCACCAAGATCACTCCCTCCGATGCTGGGATCTATACATGCTCGGCCTCGAATCGAGAGGGCCGGGTCTCCTGTGAAGCCTTCATCACCGTGGTTCCCACAAAGTAGGTCAAATTAGGCGAAATGTGACCGGTGAAAATAGGGTTTCGATTGAGGGAAGTATTGTCATAATTTTTGGAGTTTCAGGTGATATAAATATACAGACAGTAATAAAAACATGTAAAAAGTACTGTTTTCTACTATTATTTACTAGATTAAAGTTCGGTCTTCTTCACTTACTTTCTTGATGTAAATATTTTTGCTAACCACAAAGATTTTGTTCATGCTTCGGTTAGTCACAAGTGTAATGCACAGATCTCTAAACCTCATATCCATATCGATCTCTTGTGCGCTTCCAAGGTCCGGTAGTTACTCCCCTCTCCATATTTTCTAATTTTCTAGTAAGGTTAAGTTTAAAAATTTTGGATGTAGTAAAACCAAGCTAGTTTTGTAACATATTCCATTAAAAAATAGTTTAAAAATAGTAATTGTTACAACATATTTAATTTTTATTTTTTTAATTAATCAATATTTTTTATATTTTTTGGCAAACAACAATTTTATTGTATTTAATAGTTTTTTGGACAGAACTATATGTCCCAGAAACACAATTTCATCATTTCGAGAAAAATCAACACTTTAATATGATGGTTAAGATATTTTTGACAAAAAATTGTGTATGTCACATGGCCTTTGGTTGCAGAATATTGAATATAACGTTAATTGTAAAACTTTAATTTTGGAAAAGTTACGTAAGTTTATATTACTCAAATAATCCATTAAACTCCTCTCCCCCTGGTATGAATAGAACAAAGGTTTTATTATTCTTTTATCTAATGGAAACGAAAGTGGTCTTGTGATGTTTCGTCCATCGATGCTTTTACATTTTTCCTTTTTTACTGAATTTCCTTTCATATACTTACAACTTAATAAATAACTTATCACATTTATTTATATATTATTATCTGATTTATTTATTTTAAATAAATTAACCATTTTCTAAAAGATTTTGAAATTTCGGACTTTCTTTAATATTTCGCTTACATTACTTCGAACAAAGTTAGTAAATTAAGTCATATTTAAGAGAAAATATTATGGCTTAAATTCTATTAAATTTTCTATATATATATTATCTCAAAAATAAGAAGCCTTTTATTTATAGTTTGAGTATTATACATATATTGTTCCACTGTTGAATAGTATATTTTTGTAAAAATAAAAATCGTTACATAATATGTTGTGATGCAGTTTGATATATATTGCCAATTCTACCAATTTTTAATTAAATAGTTTTAAAGAATAAAAAATTGAATTATTATGTGTGTTCATATATTAATTTTTTAAATAGTGAAGTTAAAATTACAACTAAACATTTGTAGATGGAGAAGGGCAGAAATAAAAATTATAATTAGACGTATGAAGCATATTTACGTATGTTTGATCAGCCCGTTGATTTCATTTTTTATATATCTATATATTAATTTAATTTATTCATGTGGTTCAAATATGAGTATGCGCATATAGAATTTCATTTTACATTAATAATTGCTATTTTATTTTGTCCTTTTACGACCGTTTCCCTATTAATATTATATTTTAATGAAATCGTTAACGCTTACTATAATAGTTTACCTGATGATTTCCACTAATGAATAAAAGTACTCGTTTTATAATAGTTCTTTGAAAAATCTTCAAAAATCCACTATTTTCCAATACTGTATATTACTTAAACAAAATATAGAAAATTCGAATTTAAAAATAATTTAACGAATAATTTTTAATGATATGAATATATTGTTAAGAAGTATCATGTGATCCAATGAAAAATTGGACACATATATAAAGCTGTTGTAAAGTCCCCATTTTATGCTTATCTACGAAATAAAACAAAGATCTTATTATTTAATACAAATTTTCTTAATTTTTTATTTAAATATAAAATCAAACATATTTTACACCAAAACATTTCGCAAATTTAGATTTTTTAATAACTTTATATAACTGGCGTGCAGACCACGATAATTCTTTTATATATGACAATATGACAATGTGGCAATATGATTATTATGTTTAGTTATAAGAAATATACAGACATACATGTTGTATATATGCAAGCTCAAGTACTAAACAATAGAAAAAATAATATAATTTAATAATTAGTAACTCCAAAACATATGTATTGGTAAAGTAATAAAATACGCATTTTATACGAAATATACATTATGTAAAGTGTATTTTCAGTTAAAATAGATAGATCGTAATATAAATAAAATATAAGGATCACATTATTATTACTCTAACTTTAATAAACTTTTCATATACTCATTTTTAGGAAACTTTATTTTCAATTGAGTAGTAGGATTGAGTACCTAATATATGTATAACAAGTCTTGTATATTCTTGTTTTTAGATCCATGCGAGGTTCCAAATCAGATCCAACCACTAATCTTGACGATCTTCCTCAAGGTAAGTTAAATTTATTAATCTTCAATAACTCTTCTTAATTGTTTTATTTAAAATTTCATATAACTCGTTTATGTACTAATTTATAACTCTAATCTAGTTAATACACGAAATGGATAAATGGCGAATATTATTTTTTTATAGTGTCTTAAATTAATAATTTTGTTTGCTCATATTTTAATCATTTGAATTACATTTATATATATATATTGAATAAAGATAATAAATTTTATATACTATTGAGCAGTCAGTGACCTCTTCTTCATTATCGTATGCATGAAATCTGCAAGAATATCTGTATCTACCATAGTATCGTGGAAAAGAACACAAATAATCAATGAAACATTTTTCAGGATTTCACTCAGGAGATATGATGTCCTGGCAAATTATATATTACGTATTGATTAGTGATTCTATTGAGTATTGAAAATATTGCGTAACGACTAATACCTATACATCAACTATAAACTTTTACTATAGTATATGGTAGACAAAAGGGTTCCAAACAAAACTCACTCTAATAATGGCGAAATTCAGTCATTTTATACATATGTGTAAATTAACTACATATATATATATATGTATATTTTTTTAAATATATGTATAAAATGACTGAATTTCGCTATTATTAGAGTTAATTTTGTTTTGAACCCTTTCGTCTGCCATAATACGAGCTATAATTTCGTAGTATACCAGCATATATAAATACAGTAGTATTGAAGTAATCCCTAAGCTAATATAGATATAATGTATACAATTGAATAAAACTGCTATTTTAATAAAACTAATTATTATTTATTAACTTTTGTCATAGAGAATGTTTTATAAAGTCTACAGGGATGAAAATTATCTTCAATATTTATATTATAATTCTAATAACTAAATAAAAAATGCAACAATGAGAAATTGGTGTAATTAAAAAAATTTGTAGTAAAATATATATACATATATTATCTATAATAATATAAACATATAAATACATATATTGTAAGAAATAAATTATACAATATTTCTAATATTGCTGTCTATACTATTTATTAATTAGTGTATGTTTCATAATTATGTGTATGTAGCAAACTAAAGAGAAGTAAATAAGATAGCTAAATATTAATAATTAAACTTAATTCACGATTATTATCATGATCATTACTTCAATTAATTTTAATCTTAGTTATTGTTTATGAAACTGTTGTATTTAAATATAATATACATAAATATACATATATATAACTAGAAAAAATAAAGTTTGTCTCTATAAGTATACCTATTGATATACATTATTTCCCGTCCATTAATAATATTTTTAAAATATTTCTAATACAAAAAATATGCTTATTTATTTTGTTTCAGTAAAAAAAGATACTTTTGCAAAAAGAATCTTTTTGGATATTTCGGTAAAGCAATTAAATCATTGTATATTAAATTGTATAAAATTGTCACTGTGTGATTTTCAAGAATACTGCATTTTTCTCACATATTAAAATAAGATATGAAAATAAGTATGATGATTTTGTGAGCATTATTTGTATATATTTTTTAAATTAATTAGACATGTACGAATTTAAATTTAAATTTTTACTAATTATTTTTCAAATCGTTCATTCCCCAATGAATTATAGCTGCATTGAATTGCAATATTGTGATATCAAGTTTTAAACTTCCATTTATTTAGTCTATTTATGTACATTTGGTTTAATCTGGTGAAATAATTATCCCTTATATTTAATCAATTATATCCTGTTTTTAATACTTTTGACTTAGGTTTAAATATTTTCTATCAAGTAATTTTAAGTTATTTGCATTTCTTAATTTAAGATCCTATTGATGTGTACGGTAAGTTAATTCATAAACGTAACTTTTATCGAATATAAAAAGTGACTTATTATTTAGTAGAAATTAATGTACCACTCCACTACGGTAAAGGTGTTCTCATTTTATACCCTAAATTATGTGATTTAAAGAGATCATTACATTACATGATTTACGTCTATAATTTCCCTGTGTGTTATGGTTTTTGAATTGTAGCCCTCATTTGTTAGCTTATGATTTGTTTGACAAATGTCAATATAAAATGTGATTCTTCATTTTAAAATACTAAAAAGTATGATTCCATCATATGGTGACTTTTAAAAATGTATTTGCAATTATATAAATTTGCAATGTGAATGAATTGATCTGTTTTTATACAGATCAAGACATTATTAGCGGTCCTAAGTAAATTCAAGCTTTTCAATACTATAATATAGTATAAGGCTTCTTGTTTCACCATATTATTAAAAAATTACTTTAGTGTTGCCTTCATGAAAATTATTTTATCAGATTGTCTCTTTTTAATCATACGGGCAAATTACGTGATTTATGCAACTTATTAAATAGTTTGGTAAACTCTCTTCCTTGTTCCCTGACATTGTGCAAAGTGTCTCCCCTTTACTAAAATACTTGGTTTATTTGGTTGTGGTTTGTGATAGCCTATTCTTTATTATTAAAATATGTGAATATTATATTATAGTATGGGAAATGTACATATTTCCATTTTGTACTTAGTTAAATGTGCCAAATCACTATGTAGTAATGAAAAGATGAAAAATAAAAACAGTACTAAACACTGTATATATATAGATTGAAAAAACCACTTAAATTTAAAATTTGTTTTAACCTTCTATTAAAAATATATTTATTTTAAATTTAAGTGGTTTTTTCAATCACTATGTAGTAATGTATGTAAATAATATCGTTATATTTAATAGTGAAATAAATTGATAAACTAAGCAATGTCGTATTACTTAAAAGTATTCATGAAACAAAATCATTACTATTATAAGTACTGTAATAAAATAGGTTGTGATTTTCCATATTTGGAGATAAGATGCCCTGAATTTCTTGTAAAATATATTTTTGGGTGTCTCTTATTAAATACAATAGAAGATATTATTTTTATAGTTAAAATCGGTGTCAAATGGATTTGCTTCACATGTAAATGTATACAAAATTATTTACACATTCGACATTTTCCTACATCTAAACTAAATGTTTTACATATAATAAATAGCATTTATAAATTTGAAATATGCAAAACGCAAAAGTGAAATATTTCTGCAGAGTTTGCTGACCAACCTTTAAAAAAACTATAGATAATACTTGTAGCCATAAATATTTGTAATACTTTTTGAATTTTTTAAATGCGTATAAATCGAGTTTTTTAATAAATGAAATATAGATTTTGATTTGCTATTTTCATTGAACTTATTTCACGCCAGAAATGTTTATCATTTCTTTCAATAATTAGACAGTTTTTTGTTTGTGCCGTATTCTAAGCTCTGTAACTGTACCCTATTCACATCATATAGACATAGGTACCTAGAGTCTCTCTCTACCCTTAAAGACTTCATGGGATTCAATAGATTTTAAAGTTGTAAGTAGTTAAGCATTTGTTTCTCTTTATTTGCGGTATTCCAGAGGCAAACAGCAGACGTCCTGGAACCCCCGCCAGTTCAGCCACAGTGACTCCAACAGGTGCGGTCAATATTGTCATATAAAACCTTTAATTGTTATTATAAGTTTAAAGATAATAATTAAACATTTTAATTTATTTTTAATCTCTTTCTTAGTGCTTGTTTAGTGCCAATTTATTTATCTGCGTATTGTTTTTATCGTTTTTTCATATTTGAGATCGAAACATCATAATAAATAATAATTTTGTTTCCGTATGAAGTTAGAAATAATATTAAAAAAATTGATAGTGCGTATTTTCAGAGTTCGTGTATAATTGATATGATTTCGTTAATAGTTTAACAAATTTTTTGATTAGCAGAAATGTTCATTTACAGTTTAAAAATATTTTTCACCATTTTTTGTACAATAACAATACAAAAAAGAGTTCTCAGAATGATATTCTTTCCCAAAGATATCCCCACCAACATCCCTTCACTTAAAATAAGAAGACTTGAACAGGCAAAACACTATTTTCTATTGATCACCTTAACCTTATTCATGCGCTGACACCACACATGTTCCCAAGTTTTCACAAATTTTCTCAACCTTTAGCCCGGTCTGCTTATTGATAAAATTCTTTCTTCCCTAAAACTATCGCTGTTATAAATCAATAATTTTTATATATAATCTCCTTTTCTATACTGCCCTCACATAGAACTCCTGTTCCTTTTTTTGTTTTGAACTGTCCATTGATATTGCCTCCACCATCTACTGTACTAGATTTACATGCATGTACTTTTATATATCAAATATATGTGCACTTATTATTATTATTATTATTACTATTTGTTCAACGTATGTGATTCTATCGGATAAAATACCTTTTTAACAAACTATGCGATTGAGATTTAATTGGGGTTCTCATACAAAAATATTAATTATTTACTGTTATTTATTTTAGATGAGAAAAGAGATTTGCCTTCAGCAGAAGTGACTGATCTTGATCAATCAGGTAATTTTACAATGGTGACAAGATGTTTTATATTTATATATGTTTTTGAACAATTAGAATTTAACATTTTTTAAAGACTATATTAAGTATATTAATTAGATTTGTAAAGTCGATTTTATCTATTTATACATTGATAATTAGTTAATGTTTGAAAATATAAATATGAAATCCTTTGATTTATTAAATAACCATGAAATGTCAATAAGAATTATTATTAAATAATACCTTTGTATAGATCATAGAATGCAATTTAGGTATAGGTAGGTCCGTTTTAGATGGAAATAACATTACTCTGCAACATTTTTAAAATACAAGTATTTTGTGTAGATTGCGAGTTGTGTCAATAAATTTCACAATATTGTTTAAATGCATTATTTCATAATATTATTGTTTATAAATCGAAGATCTGTATATTTGAATACCTTATTTATGATCCATCAATAATGTATTTATTCACAAAAAATCAAATGGTGTTTTTCTAATTTAATTTTTGTAAGAGATTTTGTAATTTTGATCATATGGTAAAACTAAGTTAAAGTGTCAAAATTGCCTCTTGCAGATTTTGTAAAAAGAAAGTCTAATGATGACATTGATCCTGCGGTAAGTTTTCTTTTATGTATTCAACCTATTTGTACACTTTTTTTATTTTAAAGATTAGGAAATTGAATTTAGCAAGCTTTAGCATAAGTAAATAAAAACTAAAATTATCGCACATAATATATAAGATACAAAAGTTACAACTAAAGTGTTGACTTTTTTTTTAAACAATTTATTGAGTATGTACTGAAAAATGTAAGAATATAAGACTGCAAGAATAAGACTGATAGTTACACTAGTAAAAATAACCACTAAACTAAAAATATAAGCATATAGTGATTTAAAAAATTTATTAACTTTTCTGATTGCTTACCTTATTTATACTCATTATACCGATAAACGGATATTTTTTTGTGTTAGTCCAGCATTAAAAATATTATATTATTAGTATTATCGTTACCGTTATAGTTATAATTATCTTTGTCATGTAATTATTTTTCATATCTAATAAAAAACTTATTATTACTGTTAATACTTAGATACCAATAATTATATTATATTTTAATTACAGATATGAGCGTTATTGACGTACGTAATTTCAAATATACCCAAAAGTACTTAGCGAGTTTGGTACTAAGTATACCAATCTACTGGTTTGAGGGTGACGCACGTGCCCGTCTACAAACCAGTAGATGGGCAGTACAAAACTTGCTGTAGTTGGAGTTGCGTCAATTCCGCTCGTATATGTCATTAAATAATATGAATATAATCCTGCCCTGCAGATCACAAGATACTCACAAATAATTATTTGTTAAATAATATACAAATAATATTAATAATGTTAATAATATTTGTATATCAATTGCAAATAAACTGATTAATATATTCACATTCTAACTATTTTATTCGTATAATAAAATTCGGTATTCTTTAATGATGATTTCTAACTTCGTAAACTAGCTTATAACTAATATTACAACTCGTTAAAGTCTATTACTCTGAATAAAGTGCCTAAATTAAAAAGATAAGAGTAAAGATGCTAAAAGCATAGTCGAAGATTAAAAAATTAAAAAATTATATCGTTTCCCGACTGAAAATATAGTTTTACTCCTTATTAATATACGAAGTTATAAATAAAAAAATTATTTGGATTCATCGCACATATTTAGTCATATTATTAATAGAAATGTTTTTTTAATTAGGGTTTATGACATCTTTCTACAAAAAAAAAATCATTATAACTGTTTCACTATTTCCCTAAAGGATTCTCTGAATATCGCTTTGCAATAATACAATATTTAAAGTTTAGAGATAATTTAAAATTAGTTCATGAAGTGAAACAACCAGACTTCTATATAAAGTTTCTATTGATTTATGCAGTTTGTCGATAATTATAATTATGTACCTACAACAAAAACTTATCGAAAAAACTATTATTTATAGTATATCAATTATAATATGGTTTAATTTGCTTCCTATTATTATTACTAAGGCAAATTTATAGTCAAAGGAATATTTTCTTAGGAATTGTTAAAGATCAAATTTGCATATAGCTTCATAAACCCACGTCCAACGCATGATTAAAAGAATGGTAAAACGAGATATAGTACTTTAATCAATATACTCCGTCAAAGGATGCTATTGGTAATTTGTTACCACAGGAAAGGATTTTCGTTGATCCCAAACACAGAATTCATAGACATTTTCTTTCTACTAAAAAGATTAGAAGCAAATATGATCTTTATCGTCTGTTCAATATTTTGTCCATGTCTTATTCAAGAATATTTCTATGTCAATTAAAAAGACTGAATTATTACACAAATAACACTATGTTAAAATATTTCGGATGTATAGTAGGTATGCATACATTATTTTATATGCATATAAGTATATAGTAACATTTATATATTGACCAATGCTTTAGCCAATGTTTAGGTCAGCTGACATTTTCAGATTTTATCGATTCATGGATTCTCGTACATCAAGAGTTATAAAGAGCATATCTTAATACTTAACTTATCATAAACATTATTGGAATGTAATTCAAAACATGAATCACCTCATAAATGTCATGACATTCCAGAAGGGCATAATACATATAACGAAATAATCTGACACATTATTTGCTATTTTAAAAACTATTTGTTAAACTTAATCACAGGTAATAAAATTTAAACATTTAAATTTAACTTATTTCATTAATTATATTACTTTGTGGTTCGGTAAAATATGACGATGTATTATTATCATTTAACTGCATGCTTTGTTTAAATTTATCAGCATTACGATTTTAATTGAGGTATCCATATTATAAAATTGTGCAAATAAATTAAAAAAGGTTTTATCATTAGCTATTTCATTAGTTTAAAATAAATCTTAATTTAATTTTTTCGAAGTATATGGTTATTATAGCAATCATACTTTGATAAAAAATCTTTGTTCAACTTAAATCTTTATTTAACTGTGTTTTTATATATTCAGAAAAAGAAACGATGTAATAAGGAAGCGTAGATAGATATTTTTTATCTACACTAGTAAACATTGTATGTAAAACTAAATGTGTAATCTATAAACTACTAATTAATTATGTATCTCAAAATAACAGCCATTATTATAAAAGTTGTTTCACGTGCAGTGTACGTCATTCTATACAATAATAATGAAACCGAAATTAAAAAATTAATAAAATTAAAATAAAATAAGTAGACAAAACATCTTTACAATCATTATATTTTAAGACAATGAAAAATCAACACTTCAGTTTCAATTTTGAAATGCAGGCAATACAGATATTATTTCTTTATAACAATAATAGAAACAAGAGTTATTATGATTTTTTCATTTTGTCGAACAAAAATTATGCTAAACAGAAAATGATTTATTTTTTCATTTTGATTAAAAAATGAGTTAAATTATTTAAATAAAGTTGTAAAATTAGTAAAATTAGTAATTTATATATAAAATCAAAAAAGCTAGTTCGCTCCTCGTCATTTAGTTCAATTTAAAACTTTGTCTAAATTAATTCTAACCTTAATGACATATTTAGTGTCTACATTAAATTAAATTAAATTTCATATTGTTTTGGAAATTTATAATAAAAATAGACATCTCTATGAAGAAAACGATAGTTATTTTATAACAAATGTTCAACGTCATGTAAAAGTTTACAACAAAGAATTTTAATTAATCAATTTTATTTTGTGTAGGGCTATGGTTGACTGTCACATTTTATATGTTTAAAAAAGATCATTATATGTTGTATTTATAAAAAATATTATAATTTTAATCAGTAGTAGTGATTTCGAACAGAAAAATATTCATTTATATCTGTATTTTTGTATGGTTAAACATTTTATTACTTAAAGTAGTAGAACATATTTCATAATAAAAACATGCAATTTGTAATGCAGTTGTTTTGGGGTATTCGTTCCTAATATACATAAAACTTCAATTTCTTATTATAAATACTATGGTACTATATATATTTTGAAAAATTAAAATGCGTATGTTTATTTAAGGTCCGTATACTAAATCATAGCACTAATTTGTATAAATATTATTTAAGGAATTATATATTTTATTAAATCATTAGATCATTAAATGTACTTTATTTAATTGTTTAGAAAGAATAAATGCTTAAATTTTTTCAAGGTCGATCTTATCAAATTTCAAAACAAAATTTATTTAATAAATTCGGTGCATATCAATTTTCCTATCTGTAACATTTTCTAAGTCCCAGTATATTGGTTATGTAAATATCATATATATACTTGTATCGCTATGAGGTATATACTATAATAATTTATAATACTATTTAGAATTAGATCAGCGCTGACGTACAGATAGAGGGCCTTATTACGTCAACCTGAGGGCTAAGGTGCAGTGTATTCCTTAATGTTTCTATTATAGTACTTTGTGTATAACCATCCATCCACAAAATGGTGCCCCATCATCTATATATAAGCTTGTCAGCTAGTCAGTCAACTGAGGTAACGTCTACGTGGCCTAGAGTGTATTGACTTTCCCATGAAAGTGTACTATTGGTAGCCATCCCATGAAATGCATTGCAGCAAGAACAAACATAGGCAGAGTATATAATATCGTAAGCTTTAGTCTTCCCAGATTCTCTTCTTTTCTACTATGTGAATAGTTAGATATACACACCCACATACATGATTTCAACATATTCAAGGCTTGTTATCCTTAATATAGATACGAATTTATGTCCCTCTTTTAGGTAGCACCAACGAAGTAGTTTTTTTGATATACATCTACGCAATATACAGACTTAAAAAGAATCTTACTTTTATTAACAAGGAGCTTTTTTGCCTTATTCCCCTCCCTTCTTCCATAAAATATGGATGGGAAAGCATACCAAATCTCTTCATGTATATGTATGCTTGTGGATGTACCATTATAGATTCTTTACATTCTGTACACGCTAGGTTGACGGCAAAATACCACCAATAGCGATTCCATAGTAGAAGGGGAGACCTTTTAATCCGTGCACTATTTTTCTCCGGCAACAGCACTGCGTATCGACTTTTTAGTCATGTATTGGCCAAACTCTCTATTCCAATAGATATTTTGATTTACACATCGCACAGTTTCTTATCGAGGTTCACTATAGTTCTTTCACTTGCTTCGCTTCGGGTAGGATCGAAATCGGAAAGCTTGTGCATTGGCGTGTGTTTTTCGTACTTTTAGGTGGCCATTAATCTGCTATAGATGCTACCAACCTATCGAAGAAGAATTGGGTTGCAGATTTTTTTTTCTGGATTTCCTTCTCGCTGTCACACTTTTTTTCTACGACAAACAAATAAACATTTTTTCCTCCTTTCTAGTGTGTCATTCCCTTAAAATTATTCATTGCACTGTGATTTTGTAACCATCACAATTTCATTGAACTTCCTTCTGTTGAAGCTCTTTTCAAGCTAACTTTTAGTAAGACACTTACGCAGCTTGAAAAATCAGACCGCCAGATATCGAATGATACCTTGACGCATTATAAAGTGTTTAACACATCTGCCTATCGTATATTCAATTAAAAGTGTTACACAGTTATTTTGACATATGCATTATTTTGAGAGGAAGAATGACTGAATTCTCCTTCGATCTTTTATAGAAACTTGTTGAGGATATCACTGATTTGGACACTGAAGGAGACGAAGAAGAAATGGCTGATGACGGTAAGTATTTATCAGCTAATATAGTCACTAAAGTTATCTGTAACAATTATTACATAGATGGTATTTTATTTAAACATATAATCAATGGTATTAACTTATGTAGTATGTATGACGTGAATCATTGTAAAAAACGTTAAAATATTATATTTGTTATTAATTCTTTTTATAATACCACATAAATATTGACTGCGCATTAAATTTAAATAACAATGCGCAGTGATAGAGTGATAAATAATTGTACAATTTACTTCATTTAACTAGACTTTTAAATTGGCCAATTTTGTATTATACAAGAACATTTGTCTATAAACTTATTATTTTATGTATAAAAAATCCTTATAATAAAAACAAAAAAAACAAAAACTGAATATCCCAAGTTGTAAAGCTCTAACTGTATTAAAAGTTGTATTAAATTTCCCCAAAATATACCATTTATTTAGTTTATCTAAAAATAAATACATTTTTAAATCCTGTATATATATAAACTGCATTCATATACTTTTATTATTTTATTATTAAATGTACATTAGTTAGATTTGATTTAAAGGAGGATATAAATCAAATGTACAACAAATGTCTTTTCAGGTGGATCAAAAACTCTAAATGTTAAAGGTGATAAAGTAGTTGAACCGTATTACCCTCACAACAAAATATCTCATTCCATCCCCAAACACAATTTCAGCTACTAACTATTTTTCTGCAATAAGTTACATATCAAATAATAATGATTTTTAACTTTAAACGATTGAATAAAGTCAAACTTAATATATAATATAGTAATAAAAAAATACTAAATTAAAACTCTAAATATTCAGTTGTAACATATAAACTAAGATGTAGTGCTTGTTCCATAAATAGATAACAGTATGTATGTAGTAGATACACAATTTGACAGTTATTCATAGCACATGTAGATATATATTTAAAAAATTAAGAAATTAAAAAATTAACGTATTAATTTGTTTTTTTATTTTTATTAGTTACAGTATTATTAGATTTATTTCACATAAGAATACAAGAGCATGAAATTCCGATTTCTGAATAGTTAATAATAAAGCGGCAGTTTAATATTATTTTTGTCATGTTTTCGTTGATAAAATAATTATATTATATCATACCTCATACGGATAAAGTTACACCTTTAAATAGCTTCAATTACACCTTCAATGTGGATATTCACATACTAATCATCTAATTTTCGATATATAAATTAAAATATATATAATTAAATAATTAATCAATTTCAGCTGTCAAACTTCAAAAATCTTATTCATTTACCAAAGGTAACATTGTTTATATCTTAGCCTTCCCCTCCCCTTCACTCTCCTCATTACAATTTAAATAGTTCTAACCTTATTTTATACAATCTAATTTTTACTTTCTGTGTTTGTGAGAATTCCGGTAGAATATATTATGCTTACAAAATCAACGATTTATAAATTATAAACAAACACAGCTGTAAACAAAAATTTCTAAATAAAAATAATCAAATTAAATAAAAAATTAATTACAAATAAATGTATGTAATTTCGAAAATTATTATTTTTGAATATTGTACTATTATCGTACATATCTTAAAAGTCACAAAACGAGGAAATATTGAATATTATTTACATTATAAAATCTCTGCAAAAATTCGCCATTTTGTAAGTTAATGATAAACAATTTCGGTATAGGTCACTTACTTTATAAGCATTGTATTTTCTAAATATTTTTACTTTAATTGGCAACATTAATTTATCTACACTATTTTTCAACGGTGCATTTTCTTTTTCACATTACTTCATTTCATTGAGTCTGATTTTGGAACTGGTGAAGGTTACCTTATTTATCTATTTCATTTCATTTTATTTTATTTTATTTTACATTTTTATGTTTTAAGGTTGAAGTTAGATTGGTTTGCTCTTACTTTACGTTACTGTAAAGAAAGAGGGCCGTAGCAGCCGGTCCGAATGGTCTAGCCATGGATGGGCCCCTTTATCTGTGAAACTGTCTTGCGCCTATTTATATATTTTCTTATTGCCTAGGTTTTTGAATAAATCTATATATAAATTTTGTATATACCTATACTTACTATAGTGTGTGCAAAAGTTTTGAAAAATGCGAACTGACAAAAACCTTCACTCAGATCTAGGCAAAACTGATTCGCTTACAAAAGGAATTGAATCTGGCCGATTCAGGGCACCCGTGACGTAGAAATGCTACTACAATCTTTGAAATTGGTTCAGGCGAGGGCCACTTTCATGAAAACATTAAAAAATTGTCAAAATTCATTTTTTGAAGCTATGGTCATTGGTTGTATTTGGGATCGCTTTAACCAGTCAGACTTTGCCATGTTTCATAAATCTGAAACTCTTCTTCTTTAAACAGAGGAAGATTTCAATCAAGAGCTAGAAGAACTAAAAGCATTATATGGAGCAGACTTCAACAAAAGCACTCTCGAACTTACAGCTCTTTGGCAAGTTTTACCAAGGGAAACTGTGACGTCATTTAGAGCAGTCCACAGCACCATATACAATATCTTTCCCCTATGTTCGATCTAATACGTCAGAAGCCTACAAACTTGTCAATATATTATTATTGATGCCAGTAATAAATGTATAAGCAAACGAAGCGCTTTTGCTCTGCGATGTTTGAAAACATGTTTGCGCAACACAATGTCCCAGCTTCGCCTGAATAATTTGTTGACAATGTATGCTCATAAAGACAGACTGGACAATTACTGTATCTAGAGAAATGTCTAAATCATTTTATTGATTCTAGTGATTATCGATCATCTGTATTTTGCAAATAATTATGAGTTATCATTTTCATTCATTTACGAAGTGACTTTTTCTATTTAATAATGTTGAATTAGGTAAACGTATTAATTCGTAAATTCTCCTTCCTGTTCTAGCATCCGATAATACATTAGTATCTACATTTCATATAGATTAATTGTATTTTATATGATTGAAGGTATATATAATTTCAAAGCTCACAGATCATTATTTTATTTTCTATCGTTCAATAATTATTGTCTGTATGTACATATTTAATAAATATCCATTGTATAATATAAGTAAATATGTATAGCACACTTTTATTTCTAGTTTTAGTGCGTGTAAATTATTTTTTTCCAAAAAAATAATTAGGCGGCTTCGTTTTGCCGCCTAAGTGAACATGCCAAGACTACTTTATATTTCACTGCTACGGACCTGTAATGCTTTGCCTCTTTTCTACATTTAAATATATATATATAATTTTTTATATGCATAATACTTCATTAGATTTAAAAAACTAGACAAAGTATTGTATATATTATCTACACATTTACCATGAATGTAGAATTTGAATAATTAATAAAGCTATGTGTGTATTCTTGATAAAACTTTGATTTCTTCATATATTAACAATCGTTTTCCAGGCGTTTCATATATTTATCAATCAATTTAAGTCGCATTTACTTAAATAGAAATATTCCAATATCTTCTCATATATATTCTTAGTATGGCGTTTATTTCCAATTCCTTATTTGCATACAGTTTAGTCAAATGTCTTTGAACAGGAACAGAAATGTTTATACAACATGTATAATTTAGTATAGCTTAATTATTTCAAATTATATCTGTATGAAATCTATGAAATCTATGAAATATGTGAAATATCTATGAATATCAATGAAAATATCTTTATGTTTGTTTTGTTATTTTTATATCATTTATTTATATGTGTTATGCTATGCTTGTTTTTCAAAGATAATTAGCATTTATATTTAAAATAAAAAATATATTTTATTCAAATTCAAACAGCTAATAGAATTAGTCACTACCCTAGTACCTACAGATAATATAAAGCGTTATTCATAGATATCAATAACAAGCAACTAGCATTCTCAGCACTATCTAACTTGATTACGTCTGTGGTGCTTATGCTGTACCTACTAAAAGTATCAATCACTTCTAGAATCTAAAGAATTAATTAATGGAGTACACAATCGAAGAAAACGTGCATAATATAGGGTATCTTGGGCCAAAGTACATCAAGACAGTAAGAAAAGCAGAAGGATCTTCGGTGAAAAATACATTAAAGAACCATCGAACAGAAATACAATAAATACATTAAAGAACCACTGAACAGAAATACAATAAATATATTAAAGAACCACTGAACAGAAATACAATAAATACATTATTGGAAGAATAAGCTTTTGGAAATGGCGTCTTTGGTGAAAGACAGACCATGACTCAAAATTGAAATAGAACTTATCTTTGATCACATTTTTAATTGTTTAATCCATTCCTTTTATTCCATTTATCGAAAATATGGTATAAGATTTTTCTGTTTTCCAATTGTTATATATACTATGTAGTACTGATAAATATAATACAGGGTGGGGCAAAAGTTAATATACTCTCCATAATAAATCTCTGACATGTAAAACATAATTATGTAGAATAGACATCAGTCCAATCAATTGCTTTAGCTTCAACATGAAGTAAAAATGCTTAAAATAGTTTTTGTTAATTTAATCGATTTTAATCTAGAATTTGTGAAAATATACCTTTGTTAACCACTATTATGGAAAGTAATACTAACTTTTGCCTACCCTGTATATCTGCTTATGTAATATAGGTAGAATTTCTTTCAAATGTTACATTAAAATTGTTTGCTAAAACTACAATATTCAAAGTATAGCTCATATTTAGAATTAATTATCGGAGTAATTTATTAGAGTAGACGGTATTTATGTATAGCCACTTGAAGAAGGTGCAACCATTCTATAATGTTGCATGACTTATTTACTTTATTCCCTTTTGTGATAGACCTATTGGTGTTTTAACCCGATTCAGCTGATTGATGTATTTGTGCGTAGAAATATATTACATTTCTAATATTGTTAGCCTTTATTTGGTATCCAAGTAGTATTCAAACATATTAACTAATGGCTCCTTGTTATAGGGATGAACTAATGATATCAGTAGGTTGACCAGTGAAATGTATTTTTTGGGAACATATAAAGTCTATAAAATTGAAATTTTGCAATTTACATATAATTTTTGGTACAAACTTTCAATTCTCTACTTCATTTTTAATTGTGTAGACAAACAGATTGTGAAAAGTAATATTGTGTACTATAAATTCACATGTACAGTATATCAGGTGTATATACACATAAACATATTATGTATGTATATGTATCAATTATATATTCAGCAATTAAATAGATTACGTAATAAGACAATTAATAACAATGACAATGAATGAATTAAGTTACAATAAATATGCATACATTTGTTAAAAAAGCATACAAAAATTACATTCTCTTCTAAATGTCTCTAACTTGACTTATCGTTTATCTCTTAAATATTTTTATTGTTCTATCCATAGTTTAAAACTATCATTTACAATTGTTATTTATTAAGTATTGCGTATTGCATAATTTACCTAAATTCGTTTCAAGCCCATATACTATACTTCTATTACTCACAATTCTATTAAAACATTAAAGAATAATGCTATTAGCGACAAAATTTCTCTCTACAAAATCAAAGATTAGAGCTCAAAAATCGTGTTTGAAAGATATTTAATTTCAGTTTCTCATTTTTCATTTATTTTATTTTACTCGTGCTAATTTAATTTAATTAATTTGATTCATTTTTTACCTTTTAACTATGATTATTTGTATATCATTCCATGTCTAATAATTACGTAAAATTAAAAAATCAATGAAATATAAAATATAAATTTTCTTTGAACAATAATTATCGAAATATATTTTGAAAAGTTGTAAAATTGAGATAAATATTCTTATATTTTTCTTGTTAATAGATAGTTCTGATGGCGGAAGTCGAGGAGTTAAAAAGTTGTCCACAAACGGATCTCTGGCAACACTCAACGAGGATTATGAATCTCCAAAAAAAGGGGCAAGTGAACATATTATGATGTATAATTGGCTATATAAATATAAATACAAATATATAATAAATGTATCTTTTATAATACAAACTATGCGTTTACATATTAATTAGAAAATATACGTAATAATTATTTATCATTTATTTATTTAAGGTTCACCCATATTACACAATTTTAAGTAACTAACTTTTATAATAATATATATGTAAAGATGAAAATAATTTGCCCCGACAATTCAGCAATAAGTAAATATTTAGTTAGAACTCTACTATTACTATTCTGAATATACTTAACACGTCTGATAATGTCGTACACTTGCCAAATAAACAAATGTTAACACATTCCAAAAAGCGATTGTACTGTTTTCAAAGAATGTAAACACATTTAAATGAGTTTTCAACCTATTGAAGGATTCTTTCCATTTCTTCAGCTGCAAAATGCCATATGTTTGAACTGTACCTTCAGATTCGTATTAATCCAGCGGTTCAAATTATAAAAAACACTATGAATAAAGAGCCTGATAAACCTTGCAAATTTTTCTGAAGGCTATTAACTTAGTTTGCGTTTATTGTGAAGCATGAGAGAGGGCATTGTCATGCTAGAAGCTGAGGTAACTCAGTTTTGAGTTTTCGCTAGTGTTCCTCATTGAGAGGAGGAAGTTGATGTATACCTGTGAATCTATTTTCACTCCATATGGAAGCACCTTCATTGAAAAGTTTGGAGTAAAGTATATCAAGGCTGTTGAATGGTGTGACGTTGAGCACCTCAAGCAAGCCAATTCTTGTTTTCTTGTTTGGATAGACTGGCATTGAAATTGATACAGGTTTTGAATTCAACACAGTACTTTACAAAAAAACGACTGCGTCGCAAAAATGAAAGCCAAGAAACGAGATCTTCAAAAGAAAAAGGTTGAAATGATATTGATTATAGATAAGTTCAGCCATTAAAAAAATTGATGTAAAAAGGAAGCCGAGTTTTTATAACAAAAGTTAACATTATAATGATGATATATAGTACAGCCATCAAAGAAATTGATATAAACATGGCGCCAAGATATAATTGACGCAATACTTACTGAAATTTGCCACTTTTAAAAAATATTTTAAAAACCCTTTTAAAATTTCATATTAGGTGCATTTTGTTCTTTAGTGCTTAGAGATTATGTTGATACCAAAAATGAGCTTTTAATACATTCTATCCTGGGTAAAAAATAGGCCTATTCTCCATAGCATTAATGACTAGAGCTGTTAGCATCTCTCAGGCTAATTGCTAACGCTTTAATTCATCATGTCTGGCCCCAAACGGTTGAGCTCGTTAGAATGCAATGTGCAGATTAAACGCGCTGCTGCCTTCATCATTTAGAAGACGAGGAAACCAGACGCTGCAAACTGTTCACGTTTGAAGGTCATCGTGCAGAATAATTGAAACTGTGTCACGGCTGATGTCCAGAGCAGTTGAAATTCTGCGTATTAAATATTTGGGGTTTGCTTCCAACATTAGCCACATTCTCATCAGTGTGCGTTATTCTTGGCCATCCGCTCAGTAGATTGTTTTTGTCTGTCCAGTTCTGAATTCATTGCTCCATTTCTTCACAGCTCAGTATGAAATGGATTCATTGGGGAACGGAATACAACTTCGATTTTCCGATGGATTTCAATAGCAGTAATATTGTCTCAACCATAGAGTAACTAAACATATGGTTTTGACTCTTATTGATTTCATATGTATCGCGTTGTACATTTTGTCGATATAAAATTTTATTAAAGTTTGCATAAATGGATAAGAAATAAGTAGTAATATTTTTATTATTTTTAGATTAATAATCGAGACTTATACAATTTTTATATATCACAAGAATCTTTAAAATATAGTTAGCTATATTTGAATTGAATAATTGTATAACACATTTACTATTTAAGAGATATTGTCTTTAAACTATTATTTTTCAAAATATTTGCGTTAAGAAAATAATAGTATCAAACGGTTTTTAATAAGCAAGAAGGGTCTCAACTCTATCTATAAATACTCTATGGTCTCAACAAATCAGTTAAATCTGCTATTCAAACGTCGATCTAGATAACATATCGATAATTGTGCTTCGAAAGTAACATGATTTTATTTATATACCGCATAATGAGCGCAGTTCATACTACAGTCTGTCGATTTCATTCGTGAGTAGAGCTCACATAATAAAATTACTGTACATGTGCGTCGTTTTTCAAGTGTTGTATTTATTGATTTTTATTTATACATTACATTAAAAAAAGAACTAACCTCTATAGAAATTAATTCATATACCTATGTATATACTTATATAGTCTATATTTGAATAAAACGAATTAAAAATAGTTTACTGAAAATAATTCAATTATCTTATATAGATCTTAAATAAATAATTAATATTAATAATAATAATACTAATACCGCTTTATTTCCTATATACAATATATGTACAATAGATTATAGTACATAAATAGGAAAAATACAGATGTAAGTACATTACAAATAACCTAATATAAAAACTAACAAAAACGAATACTAAATAATAATAATAATAATAATAGTAATGGTTAGATATATGTAAACATAAAATAAAATTACCTGTAAGGTAATATCTAATTTGTGGCGCACTAATACTACTTAGCAACCAAATATGTTGACAGAAATATTTATAATGTAAAGGTTTAAAAATAAATATTTGTAGAAGAAAACAAAAAATTACATACATATATTAACAGTAAAGGTAAAAAAATTAACTATATATCAGTAAAATTTACAGTATACGTAAGTTAGTGTTCCATATTTCTAAGTAAATGGTGAGTTTGCAATTTACAATATTTTGTAATAGATTTGGTGTATGCATATTACTGGGATACATGGATGCAACAGGTACAAATGTTTTCTGATAAAATGTGGTTCTACAGTATAATGGCCCATATCTTTGTCTTGTTGTGGTGTTATTAGGTCTCAATATGGACTTAAGTGGATGCTCACTGTTTTCCCTTATTCTTTGTACAATGTAAGAAAACTTTTTAATGAAAATTCTGTTTGTAATATCAACAATTGTATTTTTATTGATTTATGATAATTTAGAATAAAATTTGATTACTTTTTTAAGTTTCTCTTTGTATATATTGTTAAAATGACATCCCTATACTTCACTAGCATAGAGTATATTAGGTATTATAAGTGTTTTGAAAACATTGATTTTTGTTGTAGAAGACATATTATAAGATATGATAGTATTAAGACTTTTAATGATGAAATTAGTTTTCTGAGATATTTTATTGGTTTGAAGAGTCCAGTCCAGATTTTGTGTAATGATTAGGCTCAGATATTTTACTTGGTTGACTTTTGGTACACAACAGTTATTTATGGTCAAATTATTGTATATATTGTCTTCTTTAACTGGATAGGCAGACACTGTTAATTCTTCATTTTTAGCTGGGTTTAATTTTAGGTTATTTTGTTGAGACATGTTAAAGGCAGTTTCTATATTTTTTCATAGATTATTTGGTCTTCTTCCTTTAATTTTTGATTTTCATTAAATACATATAATAACCTGGTGTCATCTGAATATTTTGATATATTGGATTTATTATTTATGTGTTTGAGAGAGTTATTATTAATATAATTTGTGCAGTAAGTAAACAGCTTTGCACTAAGTGGGCCCCCCTTAAGGTATTCCAACAACCACTTCATTGTAATTGGATATTTCGTGGTTTTTTGCTTTGCTTTTAAATATATATATCTGCTAAATACGAGATTTGATGATAAACTTCATGCATATCACATGAGACCAGTTGTTTATTTTTGAATTTATCAGACAATACAATTTGCATGTAGCATAATATACTTACTGGTTTATAGTTTTAATACTCCTTCTATCATTATTCTCCTGCAGACGTACGTCGCCATCATTGCAATGACACCACGTAACCCACTGGACATCACTCTCGAAGAGAATCAAACAGTGGAAGTCCTCGATGCAGACAATCCTGATTTCTGGATAGTCCAGTCAAAAGCCGCGACAGAGGCACGGGGCTGGGTTCCGGTCGCCTGCCTCTCCCGTCGGCCGCTCGGCTCTGGTCAGGATGTGAAGAAGAAGCGAGACACACGGGAGGTCTTTAGGGAGGATATCATCAAGATCACCAACAAGCAGCAAGAGGCTCAAGTCAAGCGGAGGTGAGAGAGAGGAATAAGTTGAGGACATATCGGTGTAGGTATCAGTGTTTGTCAACTCAGTTGGCGAATCAGGTTAAAATCCTGACTTATTGATTTTTCATAACATATAGCTGTACTATTATTTTATCAATAATTTTAATGATATATCTATTTTCTGGCAAACAGTTCAATAATTTTAATTTTGTAATCCGTTTATTAATAGACTTAGCCGTTTTTATGCAATTCTTATGATGAAAAAGGAGCCTGATCTATTTCTATTTGAGCTAACAAAATAAATCAATACACTACATAATTATACTGATGTAAGAATACAAATTAGTGTGTTCATTTTATGTTAAATAGAGTATAGAAACGAGTTTTCATTGTTAAAAGAATTCTTTAAAAATGATTAAATCGATACAAAAAAGTGGATTACATAACCTAAAATTTTGAAATAAGCTTAATAGAACAGACACATAGGTGCAATTAAAAGTGAGATTAAAGTAAAGTTCAGCTTTGTAGTTAAAAATTCTGTATTATGCAGTGTGTAATAGTAAAAATTAAGCGTTCGTCAAATAGTGTGCGATATAGTTGATAATTCTTAAGTTTAATCTCCTAGTGCATGCATGCCCATACTACTATGGTTGTATTACGTCAGCACGTAATTGTATTTAAAAAGGTTAAGTGTTATTCAATTTTTATGAAAGCAGCTACAAACAACTTACGCTTTTTGACATGCGTTGGTGTACGAAATTAAAAAGAAAAAATGAGGAGGTAGCTAAATAGTGTAAGAGTGATAGAATCGAATCTCGTTTAACCCGACTTGCCCTATGCCTGGATGAAAACTATGTAAGTTGAGGTATTAGAAGCCTGAGAGAGCTTTTTTTATTTTCCAGACTTTGATAATGTAATCAATTCTCATAAAATAGATCAATAAAGAATGCAAAGAGCTTAGAACTTCTATGGAGAAACTTGCATGCATGAAATTAGAACATCCATTCATATGAAGAATTTATTCGTCAAATTTGTTGTTCCTACGAACATAAAAAGGGGACAAAAGTAATAGATATTGCGACTATTAATATTACTCATAATATTGATTTACACGTCGATATAAAACGATAATCTCCAATGTTTTAATATAATCTCTTCTTTATAATATTTACTATATTAAATCTAATGACATGCTATCAAGTCAGAATATTAATTAATTTTGTTTGTTTGTTCGAAAAACTGTTTCAACGAATTATACATCCAAGAAAGAGTCAAATGTTTTTTCATCTCCAACTACAAGACGTAAATTGTTTATACGATTCTGTCTAGACATAATGCCATCTTAATTTATGCTTATACTTTAAGTGTATTTATGCTATTAAACGGATACTAAAACGTGCCTGCTTTTGCTACAATGTATACGGCAAATAAATGTAAATTTATGCGGTACATGTGACTAAAACAAATGTCTTGTTATGTATTCAGTTAATAAAACGCAGTTTAGCGTCATTTCGTTTTAAATAGAAGTCTCGATACTTCCTGCAATAATGTACATAAATTGGATAAAGGATTTAAAATGACAACTTCTTATGCACCACATATTATTAAACTTGACGTAAAATTATACACAGAAATTAGACTTATAGTTTTAATTAATATTATATATTTTAGCCATTCGTATGACATTCATAAGCTTATAATATTACAGTACTGAGATAATTTAATAAAATATATATTTTAAAATATTTCTTAGCAGATTGAAAACTGAAAATGTTATTGATTTTTAATTGCGGTAACACCTAAATGTAATAAGCGAAGTATGTTCAATTAAACAGATATTTTAATTTAGAAATTCACTATAACACTTTTCTAAACTATTAAAAAATAGAATTATTAAAATGTTTAGAATACAACATCGACCACATAAATTATGTTAGTATCTGAAGATTGCTGACTAGCTAACTGCCTATATATTTTATTGTGTCAAACTAAATGGATATCTTTACTAAACTTGATAATAAGAAGAGATCTTAAAATAAAATAAAAACAATAATATTATACATGAATATTTTGATTCATAAAAGATATTGTTATGATTTTTACATAATAATATTTAATTACTAATTGGCTAACATTAACAACTTAAAATGGTAGTATCCATTTGTTGAAAGTCAACATTTGCGTATAAAATAATACTTCAAATAATTATCATAGGGGAAGTCATCTACAAAAATGTTAAATATATCATTTAGAAACAAATCGAACAATTTTAAAGGAAAGAAGAAGCCTTCTTCTTTTTTAATAAATTTTACTTTAACAATTAAAAAAATGTATAACAAATTAAATGTTATAATATATTTTCTTTTCATGCGACTATGCGTATTTTTATGTTGTTTTATTCATGAAAGCTATACACCAAATTATCAAAAGTTTAGTATAGATTCTTCGAATACATTAACATATTTTATTCACTCTCCCCTCTTTTCTAAATTCAGATACTGTCTCACAGCACTTACAGAGACAGAAAGGGAGTATGGAAGCATCCTCAAATCACTGGATGAGACCTTGGTCAAGATAATGTCACCAGAAACATCCGAAACAGTTGCTGGGCTTCGTCAATTGTTGTCAAATGTGACTGTTTTCCATGAGAAGTAAGCAGAGAAGTGAATTTCAGAGAAAGTTTCCAATGCAAATTTTATCCAACGATTTTTTAAGCTGTTAAGTCATGGTTAAGTAGTTAAATACATTGGCTGAATTTTTAATTAATAATAATTAATTATTTGCGAATTCTTGTCTGATCTCTGTAATATTTAATAGTTATTATATTTATTATTCTTTGATACCTTATTAAAATAATAACTTTAACTAAAATTGTATGCGTATATGGCTTGAATTAATTTATGAAAATAACAATAAAAAAGTATATTGAAACCTTAAAATGTATAAATTTCAATATTATTAATATTTTTTATGCTTATTGATTAGTATTTTGTAGGTAAAACTATAATTAATTAACTTGTAGCTTTTAAATATATGTTTTAATATTCATTTATTTTCTTGTAAATTTTAAATATTTATTTTTAATTTTATATTATGGTCAATTGCAGCACGAAATAAAACAAAAGAACTTTAGTTTTAATATATATAAATATTTACTTAAAAACTTATTTCAAAGGAAACCTTTTTATAATATATATATATATGTATTTAACACCAGTGATAAAAAATACAAATAACATTAACAAATAACCAATAGTAACAAAATATTTGTTTAGATTTGATAAACATGGTAGCATTTTTAACTATATACAATTAATATCTAAATGTGTATACATTTATTTACGAATGTTTATACAAATTTATATATTTTATGTAAGTATATCTTACTTATTAATGACATTATAAATTGCACTATATGCATATATGCAGCACGAATTAAAATATCTACTATGTGTGTAAATATCCCCTAAACAGACTTTAGGCTATAGTTATTTTAAATTAACCCGAAACTTTTAAATATGTAACACATATGTTATATATATGTTTATTATATTACATTACATATATGTACTTCATTAAATAATGCCATTCTTTGTAAAAACAAATAATTATTTATTTTAGAATAAGAAATAAAAGTATTATGTACTAATAATATAAATAATAAAGTATCAAATATTAAAATCTTTCTTTTAATAAAACAAAAATATGTTTTAAAAATTTCGTTAATGATCCAAATATTTTGTTAGTTTAAATTATGTACGATAGATGAACATTTTTGTAGAAAACTCAATAATATATTTTAAGCAATATTGTATATAATATATATTATTATTTAAATTCAAGAATTCTTGAAGAGTTATTTATTACAAGTATGAGTGTCCATATGTAACTATTGAGGTAATATTTATTCGTTTATTGTTTTATACAAAGCACATACGTTCAACATAGTAAAATAGCGTTACTATAATATAATATAATATAATATAATATGTAATGTCATAAGAATAATATATTATATGAATATTACGCTGTATTTATTATAGAGCTCATATTAATAACTACACCACTAAATTAGATATATGAAACCATAACCATTTTTAAGTTTATCAACTCATATTTCTTATTGTCTATTGGCCTAAAATATATTCATTACAGCATTTCTTCTAATAAACGTCCCGGCGTTTATTAACCTTTATAGTTTGTTAGGTAGGCGTTTATTTATTTCATATTTTTATTAAACTACCTAGGTACCATCTATTTTTAAAATTTATTTTTCAACCTTATCTATCGCCCATCAATTAAAAATATAAATTCAAAATTGTGTAGGAATAAAACAAAAATATTTAATATAAGTAGCTACCTACCAAACGGTAGACATATAAATTTATATTTGAAATCCGATTTCAGTTCAGCGGAGGCGTTTATTGGAAGCAAGGCGCTTATTAACGTTTACATATTTTTAGGGAGGCGTTTATTAGAAGATTATGGTATATTGCATTATCCAAAAATATACATATGTACATAGTATGAGCATTTTTATAATCAATCAAAGTGTGTTGACCCTCAATAGCATTATATATGTATGTACATGTAATTTTATATATAGTAAGATGTACGTGTGTATAATTTGGAATACTTTGTTATAGCGACATAATTAGTCCCGTTTGTAAAATAATTCACTATTCAAATTACGTTAAAGTGCTGTAAAAACAATAACAATTATAATATATGTAGCTTTTAATACATTTGTGTGATATAATCTGTTTAATTAATCTCCACTTTACAGAGTTTTCCTTCCAAAGTTGACAACTTGTACAATGGATCCAGTTAGCTCAGTTGATTGCATAAATAATTACGTAAGTTACTAAAACAAAATATTTTAAATAAATATTAAATAGTAAATTATCATTTCATTTTCTTGACATTAACAGATGTAAAATTTAAATTGATCATTTAAAGCATTCCTTTCCTTTATGCTAATTAGCTTATTTTTATGTATTTTTGTGTTATAGATTATTAATAATAGTGTCTAGATCATAGGTACTTTTAATGGAATTTAATTGATTTGATTATAAATTTTAAATAAACGAATGTTCACCAAATTTAACTCGACACATTTTCTTTAAAATAAAATTACAGGAAATGTCTCAAGTACTAAAATATATCAATTAATGGTAAATGTAATTAAATAACTAATCGTAGTCTTGTAATTAATGTATCTATAACTATTAGAAATCCACTTATAAATCTAAGATGTAAGAAAAAAATTACAGTATATTTATTATAACTAAACCATCCTATTAAACACTTTTACATACATATGTCTATAAAACCTTCAAAGCAGACAAATAAATAAAGATAATATAAGAGATAAAAAAATATGAAATAATAAAACCCCACGAGAAGTAAAATTAAGTTTATTAAAAATTCCTAGCTTTCGAACTTATCTAAAGTAACTGACCAGTACTTTTTTTTCCATCTCAGATAAAAGAATATGTTTTGATATTTATAATTTATCGCTATTTTTATCGAATCTTGCATACCTATTAAAAATTCTTCCATTTCTTTATCTTCCATTTTTCTCAATAATCTCGATCCCTCTAATGTACGTACGCACAAACAGGAAGACGAATTTCTTCAGTACTCCGACTTCTTCCGTCTCTCGGAAAGCCTCCTCGAAGAACTCGTTGAAAAGTCCCCCGCGGATCTTGGCGGAGACGACTTGGAGATAGCATTAGGTGCTTTGGCTTGTCGACTGGTCAATTATCGAGCTCTCATGCGAGATATGTTGCGTTACACAGAGCGAGCTGGTCAGGGCAATACGGAGTGTATAGAGGATGCCATTGCTCTCATTGGCCGGATTAGGCGGCGGAATCCGGAAATCGATATGTGGAAGGGGGTTTCCGGCCTCAAGCAATCACCAAAGAGTTTTTCTGCTTTAGTGAGAATGGTGAGTTAATTATAGTAAAACCTATTAAAGTAATTAAATGGTCCTTATTTCTATTCACTATTCACTATTCATTATTCATTATTCTCTATTTATTTTAGCAAAATACACTTAAAGTAGTTTTTAAAAGTTATATAAATAAATAATTTTTTTTCTAAAAAGACTACATATATTTTGAATAAATAATTATATGGAATTGATAAAAGTTCTTCTCATATCTCAATCAATAACACATAAGTAATGAACATAAACATTAAGAAGGTTGTGGAAGGGGCCAAATTTTTGTGCTAAAATTGGTAACCTAAACTGAATATTTATATATTCTGAATGAATTACAAAATAAAATTTACTCAGTTAAAAGTTATTCAAATTATATTTTCTAATTATAATTATAGTTGATTAGTTGATAGTTATTGTTAAATTATTTTTTGTAGTTTTTCGGAAAATTTATAATAAAGACTTCCCATTAAAAAGTTCTTCCATGTAAAAATAATTTCATAGATTGTTTTTCTCATGCTAAAGGTTTTTATAACGTTATGTAAAAATAATTTATAAAATTAACATACCACAGCAACATATTTTACATGTTAATCACAGAAGATTACATTTAAATTAAGTTAAAAGCCTACTTAGAAAAAATAAAAAATATTGCCCAAATAAATTTTATATTTAAAATACCTATTTGAAATTGCATGTATGAAAATTCTACTTCAAACACCTTTTCTGAAAACGCTACTTTTTATAGCGTTGTACGATGAATTTTATTTTTTATAGGGTATTATATATATATATAAAGTAAAAGTCATTTTTTGTTTTTCCTAGTGAAGAAACTTCAAAGTAATTTAAAATATTTAAAATTTTATCCTGATATTTATTATTGCGAATAAGTTTTTTTTTGTACTGTTTTTATACTAAAAATACACAATTTTATTAATTTGGACATTTTTCGTGAAAATTATGATAATATATATGCCACACATTTTAAAGTTTATTTGTAATAATATCATAAAAATATTAATATGGGGACAAATTATTTCTCTGCATTATTTAAGCTTCTAATATATAGTATTATGAACATTAATTTCTTCTCCTAAATCGATAATAATTCTTGTTTGCTGGACAAACTTTTATTACCTTGCATATTTATCTCCAATTAATAACGATGATTTTATCCATACTTTCAGTCGAATGTTCATATTCTGGATCCAGAAGTCATCGAAGAAACGAAAGAAAATCTACGCACAGCTGTTCTTCTCCCAGATCAGCTCCTGCTTTACAAACCAGACGAAGCAGACCAGGAATACGCTCCCGGTTCTTTCGATGAGACTATTTCGGTATGTTCATGCACTGAATGCATTCGTGGGTGTCCACTATACTTATATTCATTTAATTGTCTCTTTTCATTAAATATGACATGGTATGAAGAAAGATGAAAATATCTTTATACCTGCATTATAAAAACACGGATTTTACAGCCATTCTTCATCTTCAATTATAATTTTCAAGTAAAAGATATAAAGTAATAAAATTGAACACAAGTTTATTCTCTTAACTGCTCAAAGAAACTTGGCATCACTTTTAAATTGATTACTATATAGCTGTACAAAATATAAAAACATATCTAACGATAATATTTCATGTTAATACTTAAATGATGAAACATTATGTATTGTAATCATTCTATATATATATATATATTATTTTATATATGTTTATAAAAAGGTAATTTAATGATAAAAAACTATTTATTGATGAAAACCTTGTTTTATGTGATACAATCGTATTTTTATAATGCGATGTTACATATGAACATTTTTTAAATATCTATTTCGATGAATACTTTTTAACGCGACATTCTTGCTAACACTGCTTTCTTTTGATTCCCTGCTTTTCTTTCTCCTAAGACAATCCGAAACTTTACTAATTCTAATGTTTTACCCGGATTACCTTTACCTATCTATTATTTACTAAATTAATTTATCGATTTACGTACATATTTACTACTTTTACCTACTATCTTTACACTAATTATTTTATATTTTATTACAAAACCGTTCTAATGCATTTTTAATGAAATAAAATATTTGATTGTATCTTGTTTATATACTAGAGTTTTTAAATCTGGCTTTAAAATCGATTGTTTTCTATAAAGCGAGCATTTAAACTCATATTGATCATATAATTTTAGATGAAGAATTTACGACTCAATTTACCCGAAGAAGCGAAGGGAAAGGCACTGGAAATATGGAATATTGAGGACACAGCCAACCACATTCGGAGAGTCATCAACTTTGTCTGCAAGTCCAATGTCAGTCGTGAAGCCTGGGTAGAAGATATCAAAAGACAATTGAAAAAGTCTGGTCAGTTAAATATTATTTATTAAATTATATTATTATCGAGTTTATCGAGTTCAAAATCAACAGGAATTAAATATTTATATTACCAAATTTTAACATTTTAGAATTTTATGAGAAACTATTATAATTTTAAATATTTAATCATAAAAAATAAGTATTAATAGAGTTTCAACTAGTTAAATTTTACCATTAAGTAATTTCTACGATTGACATACAGGTTGCTTTTTGGTATTATTTATTATAGATTTTCATTAATATAATCAGTAGTTGATTAAATTGTTCAATATCTATTCAGTATTTACAATATTCTTTTACACTACAACATATGTAGGTATGTATTTGAGTACATACTTTCATCTGAGCCACTTCCCTATACTGTATTGTGAGATATGATTTCTTTTTACTTTCACTATATTACTCTATAGTAGTGCGTAAATAAAATTAAATAGAATGATATAATTTATTGCTATCTATTTCAGCTGTCAAAATTATCAAATAGTTTCTTACTGATACAAAAAATATTATTAAAGTGTTGAATTTTTTTAAATTAAATTCAGAAAACAAATACTCAAATGTAGAAGTATTATAAATAGTGACTTCGTTGTATTTATGTTATTATCAATTAGTCTTGTCCTATGAAAATATGCGTACTACGTACATACATAAAATATATTAGCTATAAATAAATTTACATTATCTGTGATATAAGACAAATGTTTTCATTTAATTGTTTCAAAATATTTTCAATAGGTAATTTTAATTTATCAAAATACTTATAATTTTTTATTAAATACCTACACATTGTAACTATTACATTTATTAAGGGAATTCTTATAAATATAACTTGTCATTTTAATATACATATATTCTTAACTGTATATATATATCTTAAAATAACTATAAAGCGATAGTAAAATCAATATACATAAAACTATCCTTAAAGATAAGTTATTGCATTAGTGTATCATATTTCGTATGACATCTGATTACGCAGGAAGAATAAAAAACATATGGCGAATATTCTGTAGTTCGAAAAACAGTAAATATTCTCTAGATATAATAACTGTGTGCGTATCGTGCATTGAAGTATATTGAAGCATTACGATGAATATGTATAGAATAATATGTTTATAAAAGTTTTGTTAATGTAACAAAATTGCACTAATCAATTATGAAACTTAGCTGTGATGAAAAACAAGCGATTCTAATAAAGTACATTTGTACTTGAAATCGATACATATTTGAACCTAATCTGTTACTGCTGCATTTCTGCTGTATATAACTATTTATAAATTTAACGTCTGTACATGTTTATAACGATTTTGACTAACGCCCCTGATGGATCTATGTAGTATTTATTAAATTCCGAACCGGCTGTTATTACATGAACTACGATGTAGTATAAACTAAAAGAATGACGGTAAGATTGAAATAATTCAAGTAGTAATAAACTAAACACCAATTGCCTTTTGCCAATTTGCAGCAATATTTTTGTAAAATATACATGAACTGTATAGTAGACTAGCATGGATTGCTGTATGAATCTGAAAACTGAATTCATAAAATAGTTATAGTAGAAATGAACCCGAGCTAATAATTTGCAAAAGCAGGCAGCAAGGCGCACTGTCAAATAACCACGGAAATCGCTATAATGTGTTTTTGTGGTGAGGAGGCAATTTATATTAGTAGCTCTGTTTTTCAATCATTTCACATGCTATACTGCACGGTTGCAGAGGTAAATTCATCCAGATTTTCAGCATATATATATATAAGATATAAGATATCTGGGGAGTTTGAACCGATGTATCTGCATATTATGAGGGAAAGTCTACCCAACTACATACATAAAATTCATGGACATTAGTTACTGATATGACTATTTCAAGTCTGCGATGCCTCATTTTCTGTGTACCTACGGCGACTGTCATAAACGTGCAGTGTACAGGAAGGGCACAGGATACTCGAGTACGCACCAACGTTAACATATCTGTTTCGGTTGTTTTTCGCGATCTCACTTTTTAGGTAACAGCCAATCTTAGACCGAGTTGTTGTGATGTTGTAGTTCTTTTAACTACATGGTTCAATATTACCCATTTTTGGTGGAGATGCCTACTTTTCTAGTACGTAGATTTCTTATATTGAGATGGGCAAAAGAGCATGTGGATAAGGCTTTTCATGCCAATATTATGTCTCGGTATATAGTATACATAGTATTAAATAGAAATCCATAATACAGGCGTATTACATCTTGGAGGTTAGTTTGATGCAACGCGGAAAGTGTCACTATATACCGATTCTTCTGTCAACTAACACGGCGGGAGTAATTGTACGCATCTCAAAGTGCACACACCAAACCATCAATACCTTGAAATAGACCAAACTTTCTTTTATTACTGAAGTGTGTTGCACACAATGCAACGCAATGGGTGACCGTGATCATGCTGTTTAAACATCTATTCGACTAAAATTGCTGAAATAAAGTGTCTGAAGGATAGACGATCTAGAGTTTTCAAATTAAATTGCATCAATAATCTGAACCTTGTGAAAAAAAAGTTATCGACGTTGCCAATTACGTGCGAGTTATTTCTCTCATTATTCGACCGGATTATCTTTTTTCGTTGTTGGTGTAGGCATTGAATCTTGGGAGGTTCCACCAAAGGTCATCTCCGATCACAAAGAGGCCATCTGGCTGTCACGCAGACGTCTGGCAACTGAAGAGGAGATCATGAACAGTCAAGAGTGTCTGGATACTGTTTCTGAATCACAGGACGAGAGCATATTGAAGACTGCCAAAAGTGAAGGTATATATTTCTTTAAAATTATAACAGATTAAAAAATATCTTTTTCGGTATCTATAGTTATTTCAAAGAACACAATTTGTTAAATAAAATGATAATATAACATTCACCAGCTTTAAATAGATGAATAAATCAACAATTCTAAATAATTAATTTAAGCTATAACCTATTTTTTACATTTATCCCATTTTTGAAAAACATCAAACTATGTATTTTTCTGCTGAAAAGTTTTATAATATAATATAATATGTATATTATATTTATAATTTATAACGGTTATGTAACTATTTCTGTCTTATATACCTACCAAATTGCTAATTAAAATAAGCATGCTAATCGCATCGATTCATTTAATTTTTCATATATATCTATATATTTCGACTCACTTCTTATATATTTTTAATTATAACAAAAGAATGATCTGGGCTACAATATACAATGAAGTAGAATAACTCATATTGTAATTTGTGAGACCAAGATGCAGATATTGCATTGTATTGTTTCCCAAATGTATAATAAACTGAATAGTGTAATAGTGTACATCATCACAATACGTTTTAATTGTGTTATTTAAATGGTCAGTTTATATATTTTCAATTTTTATGACGCATATGAATTATTTCTTTATTATTCTTATATAAAGGTTATATACTTTTAATAATATTTCAGTTTTTCGTTTTATCAATCTTTGTTTGATTTTATATTGATAGAACGAAGTTTTTATATACCTATAATATAGAATAAAAGTTAAGTACCTTCCTATGTGTTTGTACATTTTTACCGATTAATTTCAAATTTCTCATTCCAATCCAAGTATCAACAACTGATGCATTCATGAGTCTGGCGACTATGTCAACAACATCCTCCTACCACACCGCCGAAGATGGACTCAATGCCGATGCCAAAAAGAGCCCTGGAGTTAAACCAAAGCGCCCGCTAAGTGGGGTCAGCATAGGTGAGTCCGTTATTATACGTATTTATATTTATAGGGTGTTTGAAAAATATAGTTTTTGCTGAAAATATGCATACTATATTAGTAAAAAATACATGCAAATAAAGAATATATACGAGTTATACATATAAATCAATTCAGTTAGGTAGTCACATCCATCGTTGATGATCTTCTGGAGATACTGATGAAACTGTGTAAATTCTGTTGCAAATTTGTGTCGACTAGACTAAATTCTCCGATAAAATTACTCAGATTTAGTGTTAATTGATGTTAAACAATGCAATAGATACTATTTTTAATGATTTTCTAATTTATTTTTATATATATGTAGTTGAAATATTTAAACTATAGCTTCAATTAACAAAGAGTTCGGGCTACTTTATAAAAATAGCTTTAAAATATACCAATAAACAGGTAGATTTGGGATAAGGAGCATACTGTTTTATGTGCTAAAATTAATTGTGGTAGCTTAATATACAATTAATTTTTTAAATTGTCATTGTATATTGTATATTGCATATTGTTTATGTTATATAATTATAGAAAAAATCCAACATTTATATATAAGTCTATATGTACAATAAAAAGTGTAATATTTATGCTAAATGCATCAATATGTAAAAGTTGGTTAAATATATATACATATTGTAAAATATTATATACAATAAATTAATTATACTTTAATTTATCAATAAAAGCGATCCAATAATTTACTTTCTGGTTTTCCTACAGAAAAAATACAGAATACTTTCATTACTATATATGATGTAAATTTATCGATTTTTATTTTCTCGCTTGCTTACTTATTCGACAATTTCTACCTTCAGTAACTTCTAATTATGTCTAATTCAATTGCGTCATATGACGTAGGTGACAGGGTGTACGTAACAACTAATTACATGAAGTGAATACAACAATATAAGAAAAAAGTATTATAGCAATATAAAAATAAATATATAATGGTGAACAACGGAAAGTTAAAAGATATAATTTGAAGCAATGTATTTATTGTGATATGAAATTAAAGTACATAGAAAAATACACATGTAGGCAACAAAATTTTTACTTTAACTAAAAAACAAATTTTATAAACTATAATTTATGATTAATAGATAGATATTACATGATGCTTAAATAGTACAATAATGTATCCTATTGAAGATATTTAGAGTTTTTAAGCGCAGACATTAATTTTTACATACTGCGTTAAAATGTGCCCTAAATAAAAATGATGCAATTAAATAAATATGTATTATTCGACTATTAACTTTTAAAGTTACCAGTAGATTAGGTTTTAAAGATTCAAATAAAAGTCAATAAATAAATAATAAACAATATATTACGAAAAGTTTCGCGTACGTCTCTACGCATTATTAAAAATATATATTTTTAAGATAAATTATATTTTTTATTTTAATGATACACATTTAACTACATAATATATTTTTCTAGGTATATAAATTTTTCTCATACTTTTAGTCTTACTCTGCTTGAAATGATGTAATTATATAACTCATGTAACCATTTCTATAATGGAAAAATATCGTTATCTAAACTCATTTGAATAATTTAATTGGTCTTTGAAAATACACATTTGTTTGATAATTGAGACATCCGCAAAACATGTTCTAATAATTATTCCTTTGTAAAATAATTACTATATATTTCGAATATTTAAGGTAACATATTTCAATATTATTGTATTTAATTAAAATGTGTTACCACTAAAATACCATTTAGCATTTATTTTTATTATAATTCACTACAATATCTTTTTTTGGAATAAATTGCTTATATGTCCACTTTGCAATATTCTATTTTTATATTAATGCCCTTAAAAAAAACACCGTCTAAAATTGCTACTATTTTTCATATATACAATATATTGTATAACATTTTTTAATTTAAATTGCGTAATTTGGAAATTATATTTGTATAAATAGTGCATGTAATATAGTTAATTTGTTATTGTATATTTATCAGTATTATATTTATATACATATGATATTACTTATTTGAAATGTCCGTAAGTTTATTTTCATATATTTCTATTAAATGTAATTTACATATTATTAATATTTAAAAAATTGAAATATGTATTTTTTTTATTTTTTACACGTTAGTTAATACCTCGCTTAATACTTCTAAAATGTTTAATTTTAATTGAAGTCTTAAATATACAAACTAGTAATTTACCTTTTTAAAAATGGTCAATTTGATCCTAAAATCTTATGCGCGCAACATACATAATTTTATCTTTCTTGATTCGATTAATAAAACTTCAATTACATTGCTTCATCAACATGATTCAAATGCATTTATTGTTTACCCTATTTCTAACATATAATTTATTAAAAATGATAACAAATATATTGTTAATTAATGTATGTATATATTTTTACTCAATAAGCAAAATTTATGTCTTATACACAATGTTACTATAAATGTATTATTTATTAAAATATGGTAAGGAGTTATGAGAAAAAGTAAAAAGGTAAAAGTTATGAGAAATAAATATATATATAAATTTTCAACTTTTAAAATATTTTAGTAAAACGTATTTGTTTATTAAAACAAATTTCTTAAATAAAATATTTATATAAATAGGAAGCTTTGTTCCATATATTAATTTTCGGTATATAAAACAATAATATAAAATCGATTTACACATATTAATATTTTACATCTTAACATCCCAGATTCCATGTCAACTTTAGATGGAGTTCAGACCCCCATTTCTGAAGTCGCTTCAGACGACGAATGTCCGGTTCCTCTACCAGGTGCGTGTACTCATGTGACATTTTTGAAATATTTAAGTATTAATATCCTTTATTCATAATTTATTATTAGTAATATTATAAGTACAAAATATTAGTAATGTTTATCATAATTTAAGAAAAAGACTCATCAAAAGTGTTAAAAGTGTAATTTACCACATGCCGTGAAAACATAAACAATATATATTTAATTGATACGATTTGTTATGTTAATACTTTTAACGTAACTTTTTAATAGCTAATTTAGAGAATATTATAAATGTTTAGCCTATATATGTGAATAATCTATTTATATGATTAGGTTTATTAGCTTATCATATTTAATAGCCTTAAAAACGAAATTGAGAATTATATGAGTATATAAACAATAAATTAAGATTAAATGTAAATATATCCCTTTCAATATTCCCTGTGAAGTTGATTGGATATTTGATTTATAATATATTACGTATGATTGATTTTTTGATCTACCGATGAAATAGGCAGCATACATTTAAAGTGCATTACGAAAAAGGTAAACTTAAAAAATGCATTATTTATTTCAGAGTATATATTTTAATTAATGATTAGCTAATAAATTTAAATAAAGTTAATTGTGTAATATTAATAATTAGAATTAGAATAAATAATGCGTAAATGTTCAGTTTTTTTGTTGAAACACAGTATTCAATAGTTTTTAATGAAATTAATGAAATAAAAATACAATAGATACAAATTTTGGATTATCAATTAGATTAGCGTTTATCGTATTTTGAGTCATTAAATTGTTTTGGAGTTCAAGAAATGATTTAATCATTGTACAGGATGATAAAACAATAACAATTGTATTATGAATTTGACAACTTCATAAGAAAATAAATGAACAAAATTAAATATAAACATAAATAACGTTTACTATTTTGAAAGATTGTTTCTACTAATGGTCTATTAAGAAAACTGTTTAAGTCTACACGTTATCCTATTTTAATTTTTAATTTTTCAATCGTACCATTACCCTAAAAAACTCATTTAATTATTTATCCCTAAAAGTAAATTATTTATTAGTTTATTTTAAAATATACTTTATGCGCTAATTATTAAGCAGTAAAAAGCTAATCAAGTGATAATTAGTATAAAAAAAATCAATTTATATGTACACAATACAATTTTTTGTGATATATTTACCCAAGATAAAGGGAAAGTTTTCATTTTTAATTAGTATTGTTTAAATGATTCAAATTTGTTTGAGATTTATATAATCATTATATTTTAAAGGTGTTGTGTCATGAATTTACATCTATGAAATCGTTTAAAGTAATCAAACTGTACTCATTGAATTTAATAAATGGCATACCATAGAGTAAATAGGGTACTTTCTATTACTTATTACAACTTATTACTCTATGGGGCATACTATTTAAATATGAGTAAGTTTTCAATTAATTTGATATGTTTAATTTATTAATTTTCAGATCGATTAAGCAGTATAATAAAACTAAACTGCATTACAGAAGAGGTTGATCTTGAAGAAGGACATCCAATAAACATTGAACTTTCTATTGAAAGCGCTGGAACAGACACACCTCTTGATATAACATGGTTACGTGGAGACAAAGAGATAAAGCCATCTTCTCGATGTACTATGAAACAAACAAAGTCGAAAGCTACTCTTAGTATTTCCGAATGCGTTCTTGACGACGGTGGCGTTTACACTTGTAAAGTTAAAGATAGTCAAGGCCAAGAAACGAAAGTGAAGGTCCCTGTAGCCGTGCGTGCAATTGATGATTCCAAAGAAAAGACACCAATTGCTGATAAGTCCAAAGATGATGACGTAAAGGGAAAGAAGACTGGGGAGAAAAAGGAAGAAGAGAAAAAGGAGGACAAAAAAAATCCTTGGCTCAAATGTGATATCGAAGAAGTGGATCTTGTTGAAGGAGAAACGTTGAATATCAGTGTAAATGCTGGAGGCCCAATGATTGGAGATCCAACCTGGTTACGGGATGGAAAACCTATCGACAAATTGCTTGGTGCAAAAACGAACTGGGACAAATCATATGCTTCACTAAAAATTGATAAAACGAAGAAAACATACGCTGGCGTTTACACATGTGTTCTCAAAGATAAAGCCAAGAAAGAAACAAAGATAGACGTTATTGTTAAAATTCGAGAAGCAGAAGAAAAGAAGGAAGAAAAGAAAGAGGAAAAGAAAGAAGATATAAAAGTGCCTGTAGGAAAAGATAAAGACGAAAAATCATGCGAAAAGAAAAATGATGTGAAAAAAATATCTGATGAACTTACTAATGGACAGAATGTGGATAATTGGTTAACATGTGAAGTAGAAGAAATAGACGTTGTCGAAGATGAACCAATATCAATTTCTGTAAAAATGTTAACAAGCACACCAAAGTCGATATGTTGGGTGCGTGAAAAGACTATTCTCAAATCTGGAGACGATTGTCAAATAAAACAAGAAGCTGAATTTGCACAACTTTTAATTCCAAACGCAAACTTGGAAGACGCTGGCGTTTATCATTGCAAAATAGTGAATAAGGAAGGTAATGAAAACAGTATTGATGTAACAGTTAAAGTCCGTGAAGGTAAAAAAAGTAAAGTACCGGCTAAAAAGGATACCATTAATACAAATGATTTACCCAAAGAACCCTGCCTTCCCACATTTGTGGACCATGAGGTTGAAGAAGTGGACATTGAAGAAGGAGAAACTATCAGCCTAACTCTTAAGAAACCGGAAAATAGCGACCTTCCATTCATCTGGAAACATGGCGATGTAGCTTTGGAAGCTAATGATCGATGTTATTTTCAACAAAAGGAAGATCTGTGCCAAATATCCATTACCACATCTGTACTGTCAGATGCTGGAACATATTTTCTGGTAACAAACGGTCTCGAGAACGAAGAGGTGAAAACGGAAGTTCAAGTTCGTATCCGTCCCAAACCAGCCGAAGAAGTAAAACCGTTCAAGGTTTCGAGACATCTCAAAGATATCACTGTGAAGGCGAATTCATCCGCAAAATTTGAATTTGAAGTTTCTGGTGGAGGGAACATTCAGCACACTTGGTTCGTCAATGGGAAAGAAATTGGAGTGAGTTATTAAAGCAATCACTTTTTATTTGCTTTTAGAAATATGACATTTTGTTAAACTATAATTTTATTGTTTTATAGTCTTATAATTTTATTGATGATAATATATTTTATTACAAAAATCTATAAATAAAACAAGAAATACAGTATTTTATTTTAATATCTAGTTCTTTATAATTAATAATGCAGACATGTTACATTTTATCTTTTATATTACGAATATTTGTATGGAATATTTTATAGAATATTTTAATAGAATATTTTAATTTACACTTAATACATGGCCTGGACTATTATAATAATCTATCAGAGTGAAGACCCGGAATACGTGAGCTGGTGCTATGGTACCTACTTTGCTCTGACAGTTCCAGTGGTCCGCGAGTCTCAAATCGGCCAGTACAAAATTCGAGTTTCAAACGAAGCCACTGAAGTTATTGAGGCCGCAGAGCTCCACCTTCAGAAAAGTGTTACTAAAGCAAATAACATGTAAGTTTTTATGAACTGTTTAATTTTTTCTATAGAATTATTATCGTTAAAAATGCATTATAAATAAATTTACCTATATTTTATGATAGAATACTTAACGCCTGAGAAATAAAATATAGAAAGTAAAAGGTTTTTATTAAGAAATAAATTCTGAAACAATTTGACTGAATTACATATTTTTATTAATATTATTTACATTTATCAATACATATAATTTTAACAGAATATTTTACATTGTTAACTTTTACAATATTTCAATATAAATTAATGACAGTATTGCATTATAAGTATAAAAGGTTAAGGGTAGAATACGAAAACCGTCCTAACTAAGTTAGGAGCTCCTCAAGACTGGGAGCTCCTAGCCGTTAGAAGTGTTTCGCAATGGTTGGAGGAGCTCCTTAAGTCTTGAGAAGCTCCTAACTTAGTTAGAACGGTTTTCATATTCCACCATTAATTTTCACAAGTTAACGAAAGAAGTAACTAATACTGTAAAGTTCGATGACTACAAATTTATCATGATAAATAAACACGCTCTTACAATACGCGAGAGATAAAGAAATGTGAACTGTTTTCACCACGTATGCACCTTGTAGTCGATCAATAGCCCGATTGACCAAATACATGTAGTTACGTAATAACCATATATATATTATATACAAACATGTAGTTGTATATACTTCATCAGGCTAAGCAAAACCCATAACGTATTAATTATAGAATATAATATATAAATACACTTAAAAACTGATATAAAAGCATGTTGCATGATATACATAAAACACTAAATAACTTTCCATTTCGAATTAATACTTGACATGTATGAGAATGCTTAAATACACAGTACAGTTATGAAATATTTTAAAACAATATATTTAATCATATGCACCCGTTCATTATATTTACTTGTTCAATTTTTTCATTTGAAATATTGAATTTTTAACTTTTTTAGGATCAATATGGCTTAGTTGTTCACTCTATTTAAATATTCCGAATTTAAATATATTTATATAAATACATGTCTACAATTTAAGATTAAGATTCCATCACCGTTGAAAAACACAGTTATTGAATTACCAACTTGATGTTATCCCTATCTCATCAATCTTCGCCAACTAGTGCATACTACAATTTCGCTATCCAAATTCCTTTCTGAACGACCATTTCTGCCGTTATTATCGTTTGCTTGCAGGGAGATGTCGGGGATTGCCCCAGTTTTCACCCGTAAACTGCAAGACGTAGAGGCGAGTGAAGTAGACGCCATAGTTCGTCTCACCGCTAGAATTATGAGTGAACCACAAGCTGACATCAACTGGTAAGTCTTTCAAAATAAGGATTTCAATACTTCATAGAAAGAAATACCTTCTTATCTATTTATCTTCTTACTTATAAACAGTTATATGTTTATACAAACAGGTGTATAACCTAATATATGTATTCAGGGCATTATAACATATACTATTTTACATTTTTCAAAGTCACGTAAAGTGAACCGGAATAATCAATAATATGATATATCCAATTCATTATAGTTTTAGTTTTTCTTGGTATAATATGCTTTAGTCAAAACTTTATACATTTGACTCATAATGTAATTAGGAATTAATTTTTTTATTGGATATATTCCATAAATATATCGAAGTATAGAAATTACATCTTTTAACTAATGTAAAAGTTTTGCTATAATCTATCCTACATATAATCTCACTAACGTTTAAAATTATATAATCATCAAGCAATGAGGCCTTATTCATTCCATTAACACAGTAAAGTTATTTTATAGTTTTAGAATAATTTACTAAATATGATTTTAGTGGAAAGCTTAATACACGTGTAATAAGCTTAGAATAAAATGAAAAATAAGCAAATTAACGCCGGTATAGGAAAATCATCATAAGACTATTTATTTTAATATGTAAAAAATGGCCTAAATAGTTAAACGTTTGAAAATATATATATACATTATGAACATATATTTCAATTTTACTTCTATTTTAAACCAATTAACTTACATCAAAGCATATCTAATACTATACACTCATTGTAATTAAAGGAAAAAGAATGGAATTGAAATTGAGAGCTCCTCGCGTGTGATGATTACTAACGATGGAGCCAACTGTAGTCTTCGAATTCAGAACATGTCTGTCAAGGATGTTGCCCAGTACATGTGTATCGCCTCCAACCATCTGGGAGAAGCCGTTACTTCAGCCATGGTCACAATTGATGGTAAGTCTAGGAGATATCTATGAATTTTATTGTATTGAGTATAAATCTAATTTACGTATACTAATTATTTTATAATAATATTTATTTTTCAAATTTACAAATTAAACTAATTTAAATAATACTGTTTGTGTTATAGAACATTACTATCTCTAAGTATATCTCTAGAGAGTCTTAATATAGAATTTTTCTACTTACTAATGAAAAATTGAATTGATTCTATTTTTCTAAAGCTTAAAAACATTTAATTTCTTTGAAATATTATTTCGTATTAAAGAAATAAAATAATATACATATGTATGGATATAATTTAAATACACTAAATCTATATTAAATTTGATGGAAATTTAAAAAAGCCTTATAATAATAAAATATTCTATATGTGCTTTATATGTGTTGAAGAAGAGAGAAGTAGATGATTAATAAGCGCCTTAGTTGTCAAATTAAAAACAATAAGATTTTAAAATGAGTGGCCTAGATAAAAGTAGTTTATTGAATCTAAAAGTCAAGTTTTATAGCCAATAAGACATACATTAATTACCAAATATAAAAAAACCAATCGAGGCACCTTGATAGAATAACTTTCAGAATTTAAAAATTAGTAATCTAAAAATCATGTTATCTAGATAGAAATAGAAATCTTTGAGCGTCTCACTAATAAATGTCTATTTAACCCAAACATTTCTAGATTTTATTCTTGTTGAGCTTATTACGTTTTCATCAAAGCTATTTAAGTACATAATTAAACATACAAAATACAAAAAGATACATTTTTATAATTTTATCTATAGAAATTTTTGGGTGAAATTTGTTTTTCCTATTACTATGTGGCTTAAAATATCATTTATATGCATTATCCAACTTTAGTTTTCATGGAATGTGTTCATGGAAATTTTACCATAAATAATGTCGAAATACCTTTTGTTCGGCAAATAACTTTTCACTAGACTTACTATTTCACAAAAAATTATTAAAATAAAAAATAAACTTCGTAAAAATAGCATAACATTATAATTGCACTATCTAATGAATCACTTAACGTACAAATGAGAGCAATTTCTACTACAGGTATATTATATGTGTTGAAAATACATGTTATATTATAAATATAACAATATTACGCTAAGTACACATACAACTGCATGCATACATATTAAATAGTGGTGGATTATATCTTTCAGGATATGATGCTGAAGGAACATCTGGAAATGAAACCGAAGAAGAATCTGCTCCTGCAATTGATATTTCCAAGCTTATGAGTAAGTGAAGCATATGGCACCTCTCTTAACCTATTCTACATACATTAAGTAAAGATATTAGTTTCTCATGCGTTGTTCCAATAAGTTTACATGTGATAATGAATGCTTGTTTGTGTTCTTATATGTACATATATTCTCATATGGTAGTTGTCTGGACAAATTATGTGAGATAACCTATGAATAAAGGGTTTAAATTTTAATATTATTTATTATGAAGCAGTTTTTGGTAGAGTAATTTTTTGAGTAAGAATAAAAAGTGTAAATATCTAAAGAAATGTGAAGGAAGGTCGAAAGGAAGTCTAGGATTAAGGTGCCTATAAAGGAGGTGACAGCAATTGGAGGGGAAACGCGTAATTATTTGTGTGATTAGTTGAAACAAGGAACATTAAAATTCCACGATAAATAATTTTTTGGGTCTAAAATAATGGTAGGGTTAGTTCATGAATTATTTTGATTTAATAATTTGAATTTACAACTACACATCACAATAACATACAGCATCATAAGAGAACACAATACTTATTTAAGAACATAAACAGACACCCAGGATCACATACCTTTTTGTTAGAACAACAGTAAGAGGTAACAATATAAATATTTCATAATCACGCTTCGTGTATCTGCAGCATTGTGATGAAGTATATTTGTAAGTTTTATCTAACATTATTTTACTGTTTTCCATCAGTGCCTCCACGTGAAGCTCCCAAGATGACACTCAAAGAACTTACCGCTACAGACGTCTTTCTTTCCTGGACTCCACTAAACGAGAAAGATATCACCTACACCATCGAAATCAGCAAGGATGGTGGGTACTGGTGGAAACCCGTCGTCAATGACTATCCCAACACCGAATTCCAATTGAATTCGGAAGAAGCCTCTCCTCTAAAACCACTTTCGGTTCGTGTTCTGGGAGTCAATAGCCATGGTCTTGGTCCGCCTTCCTTCCCTGTGCTGGTGCCAGTACGCGCTGCGATTCCAAATATGCAAATGGTTAAACCAAACATTATTAAGGAGGACGCCACATGCATCACCATTGAATGGCCAGCAGCCAGAGACATTCAGAAGATCGGAATCGCCGGAAATATTCCTGCCTCGCGCATCACATATACGCTCGACGTCAAAGAAGGACATCACGGTAACTGGGAGGAACTGGTATCTGGACAAATGGATCGTCAACACCGCTACCAACTTAAGGCAGGAGTGGCTTATATGTTCCGTGTTAAAGCGGTCAACGAGTTTGGGGAAAGTGACTATACACCGTCTGTTGTGACCCGTATCGACTTTAATGAATTAGCTCCAGATCTCGCAATTGATTCGCCCTGGGCCCAAATTATTGATCCGAGCACAATTCAACTTTGTTGGAAATCTGCCTATCTCCCTGACTATTGTCCGTGCTGTGCGCCTAATATTGAAGCCATTTATCAGCTAGAGATGAAAAAGGGGCGCAATTCCGGCTGGAAAGAAATTGCGAATGATCTCCGTGACACTAATTTTACAATAAAGAACTTAGATCCTGATGAAGTGCATGAGTTCCGAGTTTCTTGTAAAAATCAATATGGAGCTAGTGGTCCAACAAGATCATATCGACTTCAGGGTTCACTAATGCGCAGACGCAGGTCTACCTCAAGAGCTAAACGATCTCCATCGGTTTCCGAAGTTCCCGAGGTTGAAATGCTTAAAGCAGAGATAGTTTCCGTTAGTGATGAAGGCGTTGAAGTAAGATGGGAGCCTTACACTATAAAGGGTGTCATCATGTCCGAGCACCGCAAATATAGTATTGAACGTAGGAATGGTTTTAGTTGGAGTTGGGAACCTCTGCTGACTACGGTATATGGAGAAAATTGCAACATTGATGACATGATTAATTCGGAAAATGAACGCGTTTATCGCATTCTTGCCTTGACGGCAGATGGAGGCATGGTCGACTGCTACAATAAGATTCAAGTGCCTAGTAAGAATAGCCTGCTCCCTGAAAAACCACTAAACGTCAAGGTAGAGATTGAATCGAAGAATCAGCACAAAATCACCTGGGAGGCGCCACCAGCACATCGACTTATGCCGGATCAGACGTTCTCCTATCTGGTGAGCGTGCAGCTTGGACCCTCACTTGGCTGGATACAAGTAGGTAGAGGAACCACTGAGACATGCATCACAAACACCCGGATAGAACATGGGACCGAGATGGGTTATCGAGTGTGCGCCAAAGGATACTTTGGTGAAGGCGCTTTCTCATCTCCTGTTTACGTGAAAACCCGACCAGCAGCCAAGATGATGGCGCGTATTATCGAAGAAGTTCGCTATTTGATCACTGGGCCCAAGGCTGTGAAGTTGAGTTGGCGTCTGTCGGAGGACGCCTTTGACAGTCTACAGCCGGAACATTTGCTTTACACGGTTGAAAGACGGGAAGGTTATGAGAAGTGGGAGCCAGTAGTGGAGGGAATCAATGAGACGAGTCTAAGGATGGAGGGGATTGACCTGAACAGAGAGACAATGTACCGTGTAGTGCCTTACTATGAAGAGGAGGCCTGCACAATGAGCCGAACTATTCGCGTTTATGCCAAGATAGGTAAGTCACGACTACTATTATATAAAATAAATAATAATATTTTAATAATATAATAAACAAATATTTTCAAAAATATTTAAATAATTATTTTGAGTAACATCAGAGCTATAAAAATATTATAGACGAATTGATTTAATTTGAAATTGAAATTTATCTACTATACATCGTTGAAAATTTTTGTTTAATATGATATTATGCATCTTTTATAAATTAATTTTATTGTATTTATTCAATAAAGAATTTTGAAAAATGTCAGGTATATTTAACGAAGTTTAATTTTATTATCTTGATATTCATATACATTATTTTGTTATTCACTTAAGATGTTTTATAAATAAATATTGTATACATGTCCAATATTGTATATTGGATTTGATTATACTAATATAATTTATTAATCTGCATGAATCTATGCAAATTTTTTATTGACTTTGCAAATTTTTTTATTTCTATAAAATTAAGCTTGTGATGACGGAATTTCAAACTTTTTCAGTTAATCTTATTGCAAATATATAAACTACTTTGAAAATAATGTTTATAAATTCTTTAATACGTATACTGAATAGTATCTATATTATTAAATTCAAAGGGAAAGTCATGTGAGTAAATCATCAGGGAAGGAGTGTGGCCTTTCCTCATTAAAATAAAACATAGAGCTAATTCACATAGATTGATAATTCACATTTCCACTAAGCTGACGTATATAGGGCTATTAGCAAGTTACTTTAGTAATCACGCGACATAGGCTTCTAACGATAAAAAATTGTCGTGATAAATAATTTGTATGGTAAAATAAATAGGCCGTTCATAGCTGCAAAACAAAAAATTACACCTTTAAATCTGAATTATATACCAATTTCTTTCAAATAACCTAAAAATATACCCTCTCTAATTATCCGTACCAACAACGCATTTCTTGTTTACATACTAATGTTCCGATCGCACCCTGTTTCACTTCCATTTACAGATAGCCTCGTTCCCGACATGTCCTTCGTAAAGCCCAACGTCTTGGTCACTGGAGTCGACGAATACGTAGTTGAGTGGACCGAACCCGACGTTCACATGACCTACTCCTCTCACGTCTTCGAGATGATTACTCCTGAATTACTCTTCAACGGCCTGTGCTACGATCTCCAGGTTCTCTCTAATGACGGCAAGGAGTGGCAGACTATCTCAGAGAGCGTTTCAGAGACTAAGTTCGTGTGGAGTGGGGCTGACCCCACAAAGCCGTACATATTCCGTATTCTGCCGGTGAACACGTTTGGAGAGGGTCAACCGTCGAGAAGTGTCCGTGTCGAGCCTCAAATCAGTGAGAAGAGATTTATTTGTTTCAAATTTTTTACCAATAGACGCTCTACTCAACATATTAATAAATTCAAAGTTAAATATTGTAATTTGTATAATTAGCAAATTGAACATATCAGGCAGACATATACCTACTTGTTGTAGAACATACTATAAAAACATTACATCTTTTTCATTGAAACTGACAAAGTATATCTAATTGTACATTGCTACATTCTAGGAATGTTACACAGATTTACACCAGATAGAGTCACTTTGAAGTTTTTATAATGTTTGAGTTAGATTCATCTTCAAAAAAAGTTTGTATTATGGGAAAAAATTATTTAGAATTTCAGTTTTGTACAAGCATGGTAAAACACTTTTTGACATAATTTGGTTACTTATTTGACTATATATTCAATGTTTTGTAATGGTGTTTCTTATTTTTAATAAATAGTGTATTCATTTGATAAATATAATATAGCTAACAATGCTTTAACAATGTCTGCACTATTTTAATAAGGTTTATTTTCTAACAAAACCCTGTAATTAAATTTATGTATATAATTTGTTTACTATGTATTATCTCAAGTTTATCAGTATTATGACAAAGTTAAATTAATGTTTTAATTGAATTTATTTAGTTTAATTAATAAAAAGTAACGAATCAGAGGTTAACCTTAGCAACTATTGAATGTTTTCGATAATGCAAAATATTGACCATGAAAAATGCAAATACCAAATAAAATAACTAAAATGTTCAACTTTGTATTTCCCATTCTTTTTAACTTTGGATTTGATGATTTTAATATACCTACATACAAAATTAATAAAAAATATTGTTCATCACCAGTCCCAAATATAACCAATCAAAACGACCAATTTCGGAAGAAAAACAATAAATTATCAACTTTCTAAACTTGTCTTCCTCCTCTTATCAAGTGATCCCCGACTTCACATACGTTCGACCCACTGTTCGCGACTTCAGCGACACAGGCGGCGCTTGTGAGCTTACCTGGTACATGCCCCGCAGTAGCTCAGTAGCCGCCGAAAGCTACACCCCTTGTACCTTCACTATCGAGTACCGGGAGGCCAAAGGACCCTATTACTCCTCCATGGACTCTGAGGAAGGATGGTCCGTGTTGGTTGAGGGCGTCAAAAAGACACGATTGCCCTTGGACACGCAGCCACTAGATCTAACCCGAGACTATCTATTTAGGGTTATCCCAGTCACTGAGTACGGTGTGGGAAGTCCCACACAGGTTGTCAAACGGATGGGGAAATCAAGTGAGTAAATGCTCGCTCTTCACTTTTGAACACTTTTTTTATAGATTTGATTGGATTTTAGATCAATCGCATACGTTTGCATGACTTTGAAATATGGCTTTGCATTATATGATTTCATTAAAAATGGAATACAAGTACAGTTTGTAAAATTCCTAGTTGACTTTATATTTCGTTTGTATTTGATGTATTCATAGATTTGTGTCCTTGGATTGGAAAAATTATCTACATTCTCTATTATTTATATACCTACATATAAAATTTGTTGTGTTATTGAAATTTAGCGATTAAACAATAATTGCATCGTACAGGTGAACTCAAGTTTTTATACATAAATGTTTGTAACGACAAGAACAGGAAACATTTTCCGTTGTCCACAGTTTGTAATTTAAACTTGTGCATGTAAGATTAGTAAGCACTTTTCTTTCGTAACTACATGTTCGTAACAGCAATCTATATGTGAACTACAAAATATAATACAGAGAAAATTAATATGTACACTAAAGTAGAATAAAATAAAATAAAATAGCCAGGCTACTCGTAGTTTTAAAATAGTACGTTATATTTGGGTGTTAGACACCTTCTTCAGACGAAGTAAGAGATAAAAGTGAGAGAATGTATAAAGGATACGTGTGCATCCATAATATACATACACATACATATATACATAATGTGTACACTGACAGAAATGCAAGTTTATACTTGGACAATCCTCCTTGACCACATCAGTAATACTTGATAAATAGTAAGTTAAATGTATACTAAAAATTGTATATTTCGATAAATCAGCATACAATTTAATAATTTATATAGCTTTACAATTATAACTGTCAATTTATTTGGTTTACAAAACGGTTTATAATCGTATCTAATAAGTATACATGTATTATTTTTAAACCATCACGTATGAGTATTTAGACTTTTTGGTTGAAACAGTTTTCATTGCACTTCAGGAAAAAGCCGTGAACATTCTTCTAGCATAGCAGGACAGTCATCTTCAAAACGCGAAGGTGAGAAATAACTCTTTTTTTAATTCCGATATTCATAATTCGGAATGATTATTTAATATTTAACAAATTATAAGCAAACAACTAAATCATTTTCTTTATAAAAATTGAACGATCATAACTAAAATAATTTTTTAAACTAATAAATATATTTTAATTGATTTTTATACTTGCTTATTATACAGTCTACTACAACTAATCCAGCACCCGAAATGCATCAGTATTCTACATTTGCTTAAAATTGATTTTATTGAAATACATATAATAATATAATAGTTGTCAAGTTTATACATTTTTGAAATGTCACATAAAACGGCGTTTACTTGCATAGTATATAATTTTAGACATATCTATCTATTATACATATATAATATTAATTAGAATCACTCACTACACTAATTACAAGCAGCAATTTCTAATTATGTTATTATTAGTATTAAGTATTAATCGTTTGTTTCTTCGTGTGTTTGAATATGAGCATTAATCGAAGTTTAATAGCAATAGATATTGAAAAACAATCTTCTCCATTTTAATAATTATTTTTTGAAAGAAAAATATGTTTAAAGTTAAGAGGCATTATCTGTAAGATTCGACCAGGTGTGGATACAAGGGTTCTTCGATTTTGCTAATATTTTCAAATTTGGTGGTAAAATATGGGTACACCCCAAATCTGAATTTTTTATGAAAACTTTCCATCCAGTCAAATTTTAGAGCCCGTTTAATGCAGCGCGGACAGAAACGTCAAAATCAAAATTTCTGTTTTTTATTTTTTTTAAGTAATATTATGGAAAAAGGCATGCTGATGAAATGTATATTATGTATTTTTATGATAACAAAGCTTACTAACTATAGTTTAAACTACAAAAATTCATATCACATTGTTGCCTTTTTCCACAAGGGCGCCTCAAAAAGTGATTAAAATGCATTTTTTTATACTTTTGAACCCCTATATATATTAAAGGCATGAAAGTGAAATGATTTTTAATGAACATATCAATAGAGGACATAATAAATTATATAAATAATCAAAAAAAGTCATTTCATAGTAATGCCTTTGGCTTAAAATTCAATGTAAACATGAAAAAAACAAATATTTATACTATTTTGGAAGCTAATATTTCAAAAAGGCAACAACATTTTTTCTTGTAAATACTTATATCGTATACTTCCATTAGAGTACTACAATAGTAAATTATAAAACTCATTTCAACTTTCTCTCATTTTTTAATAAAACGATTCAAACTTTTAAAATAACTAAAATTTCCTATATTTAGGCTATGTTTAGCTGTCAGTTATAAAAAAAGGCAAATACATGAAATGTGTTTTTTAATGTTAAAGTGAAG
>JAYRBW010109914.1:0-40921 GCA_036023295.1 Invenusta paracnida
TCTTGTGTGCTAAAACTTTCTTTCTTCTCCATTTTTTATGTTCTATATTTTCCTATTAATTTAAAAACAACTTTTTTTCGACACACCTCGATACGCTCGATGCCAATAAGAACTGGGGGCTGAATCAGCAGTTGAGTATATATTAACTGTACATTAATACATCAATATAATTAATTGATATTAACAATAAAACATCGATTTTGTTTACTATACTTATTAGCCGATCCGCTGACAATTTATATTGCCAACACACCCAAAGCAGTCATGTGCGCCTTTGTCTGATGCTTTAAAGCTTGCGTAGCTAAGGTAAATATCATGTGCATGCAGTGGATTTTTCAAAATCTATAAATAGAGTTCCCCATGCTCGATTTAATGTTAAAGTGTGTCTCTGCATATGGACGCTGAATCTAATTTAACATTCAACCATTCTAATCTAATATGTTCCACCCTGGTATCCAGCAGGTGCTGTCTTAGTGCAGTGGTAAGTGCATTGGGCTGGTAAGGGAACAACTCTGGTTCAAATCCCACGCACAGAAACATTTATTTTTACCTAATATTATTTTTGTTCTTGACAATACACTGAGTTCCCTATATACAACACCTAATTTTTATGAAAATGTTTTTTGTCAAATTTAAACTTTATTTATAGAGGTCCTAGAACCATTTGGAGTCAGAATTAAATGTTTTGAGTAAATATATAAATGTGAAGGGAGTAGGGATATCCCGGGATAACTAAACTATATGTAAAAACTAATACAACCATGACTTACTTTATTAGCTTGAATAAAACACGCTGTTTCTGCAGTAACCAGTTCTCTATTAATATATCATTTGTGGTTGTTTCTCACACTCAAACAATGCGCGAAAGAAATGAAACAAAGCAATTTAAACACAGAACAATACTGGACAAACAAATAGTGCAGAGATAATATATCAAGATAATCCATCGATTTCTTTTCATCAACAGATATAACCATACAGGTTACTTGGCTAATTGTATGTAGTTATGTGTATAGGCATTGACATAATATATGTTATTATAATTAATAACGTGCACTTACCTAATATTTTAAAAACTTAGATAGCGATATGACACAATTTAAGCCACAACAATAAATTAGGATAAGGTATGGATTATATATACTATATTCACCTACTATGATCTCAAGAAAAGGGGCGGAGGGGAAATTTAACTAAGGTGCCAAATAGATCAAAATTAACGGGGGGGCGTGTGCCCCCTTAGCCCCCCCCCCCTAGATCTGCCCCTGATAGTATACTGGCACTGCATAGACATAGACATTAGACATAATATAGTCAAGTGCTTTTGTGCATAGCCATAGACAGTGGCATCTGATATTAATAATTAAATCCTAGTATTCTTATTTCTTTGACTTTAGCTATATAATTGAATCAGAGATGAAATAGCCCAATAATCAAATGGTGAATAAAATGGCATAATCAAGAATGTTACATTTGATAATATTAGTAATAATATTAATAATTAGAAAACCCTGGTCAAGTCATACATGAGACTGAGACAAGTAGGCACAACAGAGTATCAAAAAGTTTCTGGACAGAAAAAAAAATTTAAGTTTCTGGACTTGTACTGAAGTACAAAAAAATCTGATATCTATATACTCTGAAAAATTGATTTATATAAAATTTAAAATCAATACTAATAGATTTATTATATACTTTCATAATTTAAATCATAATTTAAAATCATCCAGTTTAAAAAATGGATTTGAAGAATGAACATTATCAAGCAATGATATTTTATAATTATAAATGTGTACAGACCACTTCAGAGAGCTTAAATAGCCTTTCCAGATAATATTCCTGCTTGCATAACTATATTTGACATGTATTCTGATTACTGGAAACTGTTAAGGTCATATATCTCTTAAGATTCTATAAAATCTGGCTGTCCTTTAAAAGCCAGAAATAAAGAAAATATAAAAGCAATTTGAGGGATGTTGTCATTTGATGCTCATATTACAATAGAATATCTATCTCAACAGTTAGACATCTCTATAGATTATGTTTATAGTATTTTCCATAATAAACTAAAAATATGTAAGCTTTGAGCTTATTAGGCACCTCATCTCTTAACTCAAGACCAAAAGAATTAGCAAGTTATATGGTATAAAAAATGCTTTTTTAATATAAGAATGATGAATCAGCTTAAGTAAATAATTTGGTGTGACTGGTAATAAGACCTGGATTTATTATTATGATCTCAAGCCTAAACAACAATCATCTCAATAGATTATCAAAAAGAACCCTCCTCCAACCAATTACATAAAAACTCAAAGTATTATAAAGAAAATAGTAACCACATTTATCATTAAACATGGTCACATTTCAATTATTCCTATAGAGAATAATCATACTATGGCACAAGTTGGAAGACCACAGAATGCCTTCCATAGGTTATTACTGACATATTACAATTTTTATCTAGAAGAGCTCAACTTAAACTGTATCATAACATTTTCAAGCATATTCAGCCCATCTAACAGTTAATTTTCTTGCTGAAAACAATGTTTATCTTGTTGGGCATCCACTTTACAGCCCAGACTTAGCACCCTGTAATTTTTACCCATTTAAAAGAGAAGCTCAGGGGATGCCATTTTTATGCTATAAATGTAGATGATGCAGTGGCTTTATATTTGCAGGAAATTAATCACATCATTCCTGAAGATTGGCTGTATGTTTCAAAAAGTGGTTCAAGTAAATGAGAAAAATCTATCATAAGCATGGCAAATACTTTGATAAGATATAAAACTTGTTACTTTCTGTTATTCTGATACTTTATACAATTCCTATTGTTAATTTTTTAAATAAATCATATTTATCAAATTAATATTATTTTTTTCTCTTTTATCTGGAAAATTTTTGAAACCCCTTTGTATTTACATATATTACATATCTATTGATTCAATGGTTCAATATGTATATTAAAACATTTATTCTTTAAATACACCATATTAGAGATATATTTAGTTTTTTAAATTGCTAATATGTGTAGCTTGGCAATTGTACTATGATTACATTTAAGTATGACATTACTCAGGTGGATACAACTTGTCTTAGGTACAACTTGTCTCAGGTATGACTTATCTTAAGTATGACTTGACCTGTTTCCTAATTAGAATATCTTGAGTCTTGACTTGAATTTTCAAAGCTAAAGATAAATAGATGCTCCTTCTTTTAATCTTTTCATTTTTCTTTTATATAAAAAAGTTTTTGACGTAATTTATATCTGTTCTATACAAGGCCAAGGAAAAAAGTTAAAACCAAGCAAATTTTTTGGCCAAAAAAGTTCTTTGCATCTTTAAAAAAATGTTTAAATAATTTTACTAAACTTTGCCATTGATATAATAAGTGATATGATACCATCATCAAGTCAAGCACAAGAGCATCAGGAATTAGCTTAACTGTTCTAGTCATTATTACTAACTAAAGAGAATTGGCCTATCTTTAACCACTAATAAATCAGGCTAGAATGCAATAAAAAGCTCATATTTAGTATCAGCATAATCACTAAGCCTAAAAACAAACTGTACTTAAGATATACTTTTAAAAAGAGTTCTGAATACTTTTTAAAATGTGTCAATTTTGATTAAAATATATATTTTTTTGTCAGTCATATTATTAATATTATTATTATTAATATTAACCCTAAATAAAGAAACATATTTACAAAAACATTAAAATTATTTCACTTTGTATGATTGGCTAAAAGCAATTATCTTTAAAATAATAAAACTACTCAAGCCTAAATAGGTATTTGAATGAATATAAAATATTGCAGAGACAATGGTAAATCTAAAGCTGCTCAAATAACATTAGGTTATAAATATATGAGTAAAAGTCAATATATTAATATGCAGAAAATATCAATTATAAAGCATTAATAATAATATTCAGCAACTTAAAAAAATATTTATTTAATACAATTTTTAATAAACAAATATATTTAAAACTTAAATAAAAGTTTTTATTATTTAAATAAATAAATAAATTATATATATTTTTAAATAGAATTTTATAAAATCTTTTTATAGAACAATTTACTATTATATGGTACTATAGTCAAGCATAATAGACTTTTCTTAAACATTTCGATTACCTTCTACTATAATATATATTTTAAAACTTTTTCAACAGAGAGTACTTTATTGATTTCATTTACCAGAAGGAATTGGATATATATAAATTTGTTATATCACATTTATTTTTATATTATATTATGATATATAATACAGCAGCTGTTTACATATTCAAAGCTTGAGGTATATTACTAAATATACTAATTACTCTATACACTAAATACACTTTTTAATTGAATAAATCTCATTTTATACCTAAATAATTTCTACTATATTTTAATCCGCTTGCAGTCTATTGATATATATAGCTACAGTTAAAATGTATTTGAGAATACTGGATTATACTATACTATATCCAAATACTACATTATAAGAATTGATTCAATTTATTTTGCTATTCTTTATTGAGACATCTATTAAAGACAACTATTATAGACTAATAATCAATACTCACCTTTAAAACCATCAATTATAATTATTAAAATTATAGTTAAATTCATTCTATAGTAAAACTTATTCATGCATCACTCATTAAACAGGTCAAGCTTCTATAAGATCTGTTGACCTAATCATGGATATTGAAATAATCAGACAGAAATTTTAAAAGTAAATTATAGCTGTAAATTACTATACATGTTTTCAATTTTTTTATGCACCAATGATTTTATAATTTATATTACTCTGAAAAATGTTTTTATTGTCTATGTATATTTTATTGATATATACTGACCATTGGTACCTATATAAATTTACCATTTAACTACTGAGTTAATTTTGCTTTATTTATCATCTCATCATCATCTGGTGCCATCAAATCAAGACTGACTTTTGACAACTCCCATGATGAATCTTCTCCATTTAACTTGATCTGGTTCTGTGTTGTATCCAGCTGATTTGAAGCATTCTCCATCAATACCACATTTAAAATGTATCTATTATCTTCCAGTTTTCTTTATTGTTCATATTTGACATCCATATGTGAAAATAGATGCACCAATGCACTGGCTAGTTTACTTTTTAAACTGGTACTAACATTCTTATCTTTCCAGATGTCAGTTAAGCCTGTCATTGCATTTCTTGCCATTGCCATTTTTCTTCTAATTTTGTTTCTTCATCCATTGTTTGGTTTAATTTGTGCTCTCAGTAGTTCAAAGGTTTCAATGATTTCTATATTTTACCTGTTTATTTGGAATTTATCTTTTTGTGCATTCATCATTATTTTAGTTTTTACACTGAATCTAAGATAAAACTTTTTGCTTTCTTCTTTTACTTTGATGTTTAAATATTTTAAACCCTCTTTGCTTCCTGCTATAAGCATGGCGTCATCTGCAATCAGATTATTTAACCACAGCCCTTCAATCTTAATGCCTGCTAAACTTTATATTTTTACTGGAGCATTTCTTATGGATTGTTCATGTATTAGGTTAAAGAGAAAGAGTGAAGGTATGAATCCTTGTCTGACTCCTTTTTCAATTGTAAACAATTTGATGTCACCACAGTTCATTCTAAGTTTTGTTGTCTGTTGATAGAAAATTTCCTTTAGGAGGATCACTATATGTTCTGGTGATTTTTTTTGCATTGTATTCCAAATGTTTGTGATTTACACAGTTGAATGATTTGGTATAGTTTATGAAGCAGAAAGGAACCTCTTATTGATAACGGTTTGCACTTTATAATACTCATTGCACATCATCAATAATATTTCTATTTCCTTTTCTTCTTCTAAATCCATCTTGATTTGGTGATAGTTGTTCCTTTACAATTATTTGAAGATGTTATAATATTACTTTGGGCATAACTTTGTTTGCATGTGAAATTAATGTAGTTGTTCTCCAGTGGCACATTCTTTCAAATCCCCTTACTTTGGTAAGAAAACACAAACTGATTATTTCCAGTATTGTGGCCAAGTGAAATGGTCCTATATTTTACTGCATAGCTTTGTGAGTATCTTTATTCCATGTTTGACACAACATTTTATGAATTTGACTCGAATTTTATAATTGACAGGGGATTTTAAATTTTAGATCTTTAGAGCAGTTTGAACTTTGTTCTCCAGTTTATCATGCTCTTTTGCCATAGTGCTTCTGTTTATATGTCTCTTTTCCAAATTTATATCAAGCTATTAGGACTAAGCTTCAGCATGTTCAGAATACAATGGCAAGATTTGCCACTTATTCCTTCTGGCGTACCCCATCTATACCTCTCCTAAAACAATTAAATTGGTTTCCAGTAAAAATTCGGATCGTGTACAAATGCCTAATAATAAAACATCATGCTATCTGCAAAACAGGTCATAAGTACATTGAACAATTAATTCAGGTTAACAATACAGGTATCAACACAAGACTATCATCTGCACCAACACTAACTTATAAACAGTCAAATCTTTATAGGACTGGAGATCGTGCTTTCTCTGTCGCTGCTCCTAATATATGGAACCAACGTCCCCCTTCATTAAGATCAATATCTGATCTTGTTGTGTTTAAGCGTTTTCTTAAAACACAATGTTTTACAATTTAAATTTAATGATTTATATTTACTGCATATAGACTTATCTTTGTCTATTTCACAAAACTTTTGTATTTATTATACACTGTATTTTATACTCTGATAAAATTGTGCTACAGTCATTGTGTACAATAATATGGCGCCATATAAATGAGTAAATATTATTATTATTATTATTATTATCATATTCAATATATATATTAATAATAATAATAATATTTATTCACTTATATGTTAAATGGCTAAAAGATATACTTACACAACAATTCCTTGTATTCCCCAAAAATATTTACATATATCATTTATCCTCATTTTAAATATATTTATTAAAAAATTTCGTTAAAACACTGCCGTATTTTTTATTACACAATCATTCGTTATTATTTTAAACTGAAATATAATAATATTTAAAAATACATTTTCAACAGTATTGTGTCACTTCAAAAATATTTGTTATGATTTTGTTCGATATAAAATGTTAGTCATGTATTATAAATATATTTTTCTACTTATAAGTACAACACAATCAGACCACTATTATTATATTGTACAGTACACGTCTGCCTAAAACTTGGTATAGTTTTTAATTTTGTAAAATGGCTGGAATAATTCTTACAAAAATAAAAGTTACCAAACTTTTTATTTCAAAGTATGGAATGCTTATTATAATCATTTTTAGATAGCTAGGCTCATAGATCTACATAATTAAAGGAGTACTGTAAATAATATCTTATATTGAAGATATTTTTTTTTCTTATTTGTTTACAAACTGTTACATATGCTCAACCAATATTTTAAATATTAAATATATATCACATAAGAAGAGATCAAAAACTTTGTCCTATGTTAAGAGACTATAGTCTACAAATAGATTTTGTATGTATTTATGGATTTTGGAACTGGTTCTAAAGTTTGTATATATTTTTCATTTCTATAACCAGTTATTGACTAGAACAGTAGAACCTCTTTGTGAAATACCCCAAAAAATAGAACCACTATATAAACAGGTTATTTAGAACTAGTTTCAACCAAGAACCATCAATATTGACCAATTATCCACGAAGGTAAAGGTTCTTGCTTGATACTAGCAATCTTTATCAACGATATTTATTTTAAATTTGCTTACTAAATTTGATGCAATTAAATTTTATTATAGATAATAATTATTGTTCTTATTACTAATTAGATTTTGCTGCAGTTTTGCAATTCTACATGTTAAATTTTAAATGGTACCTTGAATCTCACTTTAACTTAAAATTTCTCAGTTAAAATCTTAAAAGTTCGTTAATCAAAAAGATTTTTTAATTAGTTACTTGTTTGTATATGAATAAAATTTAGCTTGTATACCGCCCATTATAATATAATATTTTTATTTCAGGTTGATAATTTCATTAAGGAATTAAAAAAATTGAAGACTGTTGATGAAGCTAAGCATGAAGATCTGGTGAAAAAGTAAGTTTTATTTAAAATTATAAAAAATATATGATTCTGTTTAATATATGTATTTACAAATATATATATAATTTTATAATAGTATCCCCTAAAAATCTTATAATTGAAACTAAACATGCTTTCCATTTTAGGCAAGGTGATTTGAAACTGGATTTTGACGATCTTACTGAAGAATTAAATAGCCTGAAACTCGTAAGTTTTAAAATGGGGATATATTTATATATACTTGTGTATTTATTTAATATAATTATATTTTGATGTAGTATTATTTAAGCTTTATAATTTGTGATAGTTATTTTGTTTGATATACTTGCTACCTAGTTTTACACCTTTCGCCATATATGCTTCATTAAAAGATGCTATTTTGAATCAGCATAATGCAATCAACAATTATTTGATGTTAGAAAGGTGGATTGAAATTAGACAAATACAATTATCACAAAGTAAAGTATACTAACAACAAAGCAACATTATATAAGTCTATTTAAATATTAAACATTTTCATGTTTAGATTTGTTGCATGCATATAAATTTTTCATTTCATGATTTGGTTTTTTTGTGAAATTTTGGAGTATGGTATAGGCTTTTTCATTCATAAAATACTTATTTTTATTTATTTTCATATAGCATAGCATTTTGTAGTATTTTTCTAACTATCTAAACTACTTATATTTTTACAGGTAAAATCACATACAATTTACAACTTTACATATTTTAAATATATACTGTTTTATTTTATAGCTAAGATGAATAAATCTTTGAGGATTTCTCATTTGATCAAAATTCAATTTACTGAAATAAATATGTGCAGAATGGTAGACAGACTAAATATAGAAATAAAATCTTAACATTTATTATTATATTTCAACATTTGGTAAAATTTTATCCATATTATACATTTTATTATAAAATAATTATGGAATTTTTAATTTAGGAATCTGAAGCTGGAAAGCCAAAGGAAGCTGAAAAGAAGAAAACCACAGCCGTAAAAAAGCTTCAGACTTATGAGGTTTGTTGAGTAATATGTTGTACACCATATTATGTGCTCCTTCTTATTTTCACTAATAAATTTCATTTTTATCTGTAATAATACATTTTCCAAATTTATATTTGAAATTGTAATACTTCTGTCATTTGTAATCAATAAACTTGTTTAATAAATAATTCTATACATTTGGTAATTGAGTTAAGCTCCTTAAAAGTTATTTCAATGCTTGATCTAAACTGAAAACAATATCAAATGCTATATTTCAACATGTAATCAATTATTATATATTAGACCTTTTCTCGTAAATAAACGTCAATCATTTATTAACTAACATGGAAACTGTTTTCTATTATTTACAGAAACAAATTGCAACTCTTGTTACCAAGTTGAAGCCAGCGGCGCCTAAAACGTATGTTTACATAACAGCTTCTCAATTATAGTCACATATTTAAAATAAATTTCCTAGGCCGTAATTATCAGTCGTGAATTACATTTTGTTGCACTATTGACGTTATGTTGTCTTTGTGGTGGAAAACTCTGGGGGTGAAATATGTTACTGGTGCACTATAAATTGTGCCACTAAACTCTGGTTGGTATTTCAAAAACTTGACAGGCAGAACACTCACCCGGAGATCAGAGCTGATTATAAAATAAATTTACAAAATTCAGTGTTAGTACACTCACCAAGAATTAAAGCCAGAAACTATTATAACTAAATTTTTATATTGATACTTCAAAATAATAAATAGTACATAATTATAATAGATAAATTAAGAATAATAACATTTTTAAACATGGTGATTGATTTGTACAAAGAATTTCAGATAACATTATTCATTTTCTTACTTTATTGTAGCAAAATATATGCCTCGGGTGGGCCACAAATATTTTTGGTTAATAGTCGAATGCGCTAGTCCATTGTATACCACTGAGGCGCTGACAGAAAGATTAACCAATACATTAGACTAGAAAGATCACATCAATATTATTATATTAATTGGGTACTGGTCAAAGATATTAAATGAGTGACACATGCAAATATCTATAATATATATATAGGAAAAACAATTTTGCGAATATCCGTGTAAAGGAATTTTATAGTCAATTTAATATATTATATTTAATATGATGATTTATCACTACAGTTTTTTCTTTCTAATAGCATTAGAATAATGCAAATTTCTCCATCAACAATTTTTATTAATTATACATACAGCTAGCTATATTTAATCAATCATTCTTAAATTAAATCAACCCTAAAAGTAAAACAATGGCCTTAGTTATCATTTCAAATTTTAAATAATATTTTTTTATCATATTAAATAATCCACTGGTATATAATTTTATGACTGTTTAAGTCTTACATCTATCGTATTATTTTATATTGTTGTAATTCATTAGTAATAGGCTAAATAAATTGAAATATGTAAAAATAACAACGTCTATGATATTTTTAGCACTTATCGACAATTTGAAAATCGTTTAGTTTTTTTACTACTTTCTTTAGATTTTTTTTGGAATGCCTTAATAACGCTTTTTTCATGTATATTAGTGCGTCATGCGCCGTTTAGTTGTAATATTTAAAGTCTATGAAAAATAAATGTTTCTTTATATTTTTCTATTGTATTACTCTAAAAATACCGAAGTTTTATCTTTTTTCTCTAATATTTTAGAAGCAAAAAATCGAATGAAAAAGACACTGTTAAAGTGAGTGGTGCCGATAAAACAGACAAGAAGCTAAAAGTATCGATTAGCGGTGATACGAAAGAGATGGAAAAGTCTGATGACACAAAAAAGGAAAATGGAGAGTCGAGTCCGGATAAACTTAAATCTTCCTGGCAGGATAGTGACGAAGATGAAAAAGGGACTGATGAAGAAGAGACTAAAAAATCAGAGATCTCTGAGAAAATTGAAGACGACGAAGAAGAGGATATTGATGAAAAGAAGAAGAAGAAAGATAAAAAGAAGAAGGACAAGGACAAAGGAAAAAAGTCCAAGACAGGTGACAACACCGAAGAAGAAGAAAATGATGATGATGAAGTAGAAAATGAGGATGAAAAGAAAAAGAAAAAAGATAAAAAGAAGAAAAAAGACAAGGTTAAAAAACCAAAAAAGGGTGAGGAGGCTGAAGAAGATGAAGAAGAAAATGAAGATGATGTTATAGACAAGAAAAAGAAAAAAGATAAGAAGAAAAAGAAGGAAAAAAAGTCAAAGAAAGGTGATGATGATGATGCTGACGAAGAGGAAGACGTGGAAGATGATGCGGAGGACAAGAAGAAAAAGAAGAAAGACAAGAAAAAGAAAGAAAAGGTGAAGAAAACAAAAAAAGATGACGATGAAGACGAAGAAGAAATTGAAGAGATTGAGGATGAAGTTAAATTGTCCAAAACGAATAAGTTAAATGCTTCAAAGATTTCATTAACAGCATCGGCGAATGGAGATAAAACAGCTGACGAGGATGACGAAGAAGAAGAGGGAAAATCGTCGAAAAAGGACTCAAAATCTAAAAAGAAGGATAAAAAGGATAAAAAGACGAAAAAGAAGTCCAAGAAGGATGATGTTGAGGAGATTGAAGAAGAGATTGTCGATGACGAAAACGAAGACGAGAACAAAGAGAAGGAGGATAAGAATCAAAAGAAAAAATCAAAAGAAGATAAGAAGAAAAAGAGTGAGAAGGAACCTAAAGACGAAGGGAGTGAAGAGAAAGCGGATAAAAAAAATAAAGGCAAGTTGCAGCTTAGTTTCAAGAGATCAAAAACTTTGAGCAAGACTGAAGAAAGTGAGGACGATCAAGGAGATGAGGAAGAGAAAACGGAGAAGAAGAAAAAGGGCAAGTTGCAGCTTAGTTTGAAGAAGTCAAAAACATCGAGCAAGACTGAAGAAGGTGAGGACGAGGAAGGTGATGAGGAAGAGAAAACGGAGAAGAAGAAAAAGGGCAAGTTGCAGCTTAGTTTCAAGAGGTCAAAAACATCGAGCAAGACTGAAGAAGGTGAGGACGAGGAAGGAGATGAGGAAGAGAAAACGGAGAAGAAGAAAAAAGGCAAGTTGCAGCTTAGTTTCAAAAGGTCAAAAACTTCGAGCAAGACTGAAGAAGGTGAGGACGAGGAAGAAGATGAGGAAGAGAAACCGAAAAAGGATAAAAAGAAGAAGGACAAAAAGAGCAAGGATAACGATGAAGACGAAGATGTTGAGAAGGAAACAAAGAAAGACAAAAAGAAGAAAAAGAAAGATAAAGTACAAGATGAGGAAGATGACGATGAGGATAAAAAGAAGAAGGAGAAAAAGACGAAAAAGGGAGAGAAGAAGAAATCCTTGTCGATCGATGAAAATGATTCTGAGGAAGAGGAGATGCCAACAACAGTAGCGGGAACTGAATTAGCTGGTAAGATAATTTAAGACTATATATATTATATTGATTTTATAAGATTTATGTGTAAAAGAAATGTAATGATCTTAAAAATATGAATATAAAGTTTTTAAATAAGTATATCTCTACTATTTAAATAAGTAAATAAAAACTTCTCCCATAATCTTAATTTTGACAAATTTCGTATATTTTTACTAGTTGCCATTACTTTATGATGCAATTATTTTGTAAAATACTTTTATTTAATACTTATTTTTAATATTTTTTTATAAATTTGATTATCTTATATGATTAGTCATCTAGAAAATCTTTTTATCAAATACACATTCACTAGTCGAAATGCTTTTAATAATTTTGATTATTCCTTACTTAATCCAATTGCTAATTTTGTCTATACATATGTATATACCTATTATTTTAAGCTCATCTACTATTATGTATGTACTGTGAAAACATGCACTGGAAATAGTAACAAATTGGTGCATTAAAGTCTGTGTGTACAGTTTACACTTCAATGAGTGAATGTTAAACGGATAAATGCACAGTTGTGGTATTTGTATTTTGTTCTATCAGGATAAGCATAACGAAGAAATTATTTAAACTAATATTTATATTTAAACTTAAAAGGTGGAGAATTTTCAAGCATGGATCATAATTCTTTGGTAGTATTTTCGTATTATCATATTGACAGAATTAGTATTAAGATGTCCTTATATTTATAAACACTGGCAGAGAAATTGCCTGGCTGCGGTATTGATAGTTAATTTTAAGAATAGAACATTTTCATTTCCTTATAGTTAAATAAACAATTTTAAATACAATAATTTTAAACATAAGTATATAATATAAACAATATGTAGTAAATCTGTATAGGTAAAAACAAATTAATCGTTTTATAAATTATTTTTTATATAATTCTATGTGTAAAAAAATATTTTTAAACTCCGAATCAACAGATGTACTATCGATCAAGTAATATAGCTTAAGAAATTACAGTTTGAAGTAAACGAATGTTGGTGACTTGGTCACGTATGTTTCATTGGATACCTTCTCCTTAATACGACAGTAAAATTCAATTTTTAGATGAAATTTAAGTAGGCTAAGTCGCCTCTATTTTACTTATATTTCTAATTTATTTTCCTCTAGCGACGACTGTATCTCCTTCCGACACAAAGTCGACTGTAGTTGCTAACGACGTTGTTAGGGAGACTAAGGCGGATGCTAAGGTCGTTGTGGATGACGACGATGATTACACCGACGACGACGACGACTTTGTCAGTGATGAGGAGGAAGAGGGTGATCTTATGGCCGACTCGCCATTAAAAGTTGCCAAGGTAGTGGATGAGATCAGACCGACCAACGCCATTGTTGCTCATGCCGCTGTGTCTAACACCCCTTCTAAGATTTCTCAGCTTCCGAAGGCACCGACAGTTGCCGTAGAAAAGAGGGTCAGCGGTGGGAGTGTGGCAACGGATGAAGATGATTACACGGATGATGAGGATTATGATTCTGACGAAGTGGATGATGGATCCGAATTGGTGAGTTCTAGCTTGAATTGAAAAACAACTTTTGATTATGTATTTATGCAAATTAATAATTGTAATCAAATTATATATATATATATATATATATATATATTTAAACTGGAATTTACAAAAATTCGAATTGCATTAAATAAATTGTAAAACATTAAATAAAAAAATAAAAACATACACAATTTTAATACGTATTAAATTTAAAAAGTAGTATGTAAATAATAGTAATAGTTTATTTATTTTTTCTCATAAAAAACCGGAGACCAAAGTCTCTTGCGAGGTCTAATTGGTCACCTAAATAATGACATGATTAGTTGTTAGTATACATTAATACAAGTTATTACACGCGCGAATACAATGAGGATACATATTAAAGCAGTATTAAAAAGAGAATAATACAATTTACGAAAATAAATTAAAAAAAGGTTCAGATATATATGTGCGTACTGCAGAGCTATTACGTTTTATACATTACAATATAATAACAAAACAAAAACATTAGAGGTGATTTTTAATGGATATTATTATAATTCCAGTATTATTCCATGTAGCTACTGAGTCAACCACTTTATTAATATAGTTGTAACTTTCACTAGAAACTGATAGATTCCCACTATTTCTAAGATTTCTAATATCAGATAATTTATGATTTGTTACTATTAAGTCATTAAGTATTTCATGTTGTATTTCAGGAGTAAACATTTTTACGGATTAATATAGACACAATCTTACTTTACTTAGATTCTCTATTTTAGCAAATGTAGTTCTGTGTGAACATTATTTGTGACGAATAGTTTTTCTTTATATAGAAAAATTTGAAGTATTCTGTTTTGAGATTCTTGAAGCTTTTGAGGGGCCATAAGCTATTTTTTCTACCATATATTAATTCTATGGCATACTTTATTTTTTATATAATATCAAAACTTATAGACAATAATTCTCTTTTGTACTGATAACTTTTATCTTCTGGAAAAGCATAGAGGTATCAGCTTATTTATTCTAATTATAGTATTATTCATGTGTTCATTCCATTTGATACTGTTTTGTATTGTTAGACCTAAATACTTAGTGCTAGGTTCTTGGTATGGTTCAGTGTCTCCTATGCTCAGCTTAAGTTTAGGTGGATTCTTAACAGTTTTTCTAAATATTAGATGGTGTGTTTTATCAAGGTTAATAGTTAGTTTATTAGTAATCAGCCATTTATTACAGTCAGCTAGAGCATTATTTGCCAATTCTTTTAGTTCAGAAAAGGGTATTAGCAGTACAAAATAAACTAGTATCATTAGCATATATGTATATTTCCTACTTTTGTGATATAACTATTTGATGTTGGTTTGGTTTTAACTATGTTGAGGTTGGTCAAGTGTACCCAGCTGATCACTTGAAAAACAAATCAATATATATATATATTGATTTGTTTTTCAAGTTATTTTCATTTTTGAGGAATTTAGTTGTCTGATTTTCACCAATGGTTGCAAAACAAGAATTCATATGTTTGCTTATCTCTGCTTTGGCAGGCCCTTTTACGTTATTTATTTCGAATTCACTTATGGTTGTAGAAGCTTTAGTGGATCCCAACAATGATGTAATTTCATTCCAAAGTTGTTTGTTGGTTTTTTTCATCAGAAATGTTTTCAGTATTATATTTACATTTTATTGCTTTAATTAATCTATTTATTTAGTGAGCCACAGTAATTTATTCTCAAAACTGGTTCTGTTTCAGAATTTTGTATAATTCTTTAATTTATAGTTTTAATTTAATTTTTAAATATATTTATATTTTTTATTAAATGTATCTTATTAAAGGCCTTTCATTGTAGTTTACTTTAGCATTATAAATTATACAAAATGTACCCAGATGATCACTTATAGGCTATGTAAGAATACCTATCATATAAAAATAAATATTAACCACATTTCTAAACTATTCCAAAAGTACCTTAAAAACTAATTAATAACCAAAAAAACAACATGTAAATATATCGCCTCGATACATTATAATGAGACATTGAGGAAGTGACTCAACTCGACTCAATGCTCATCGACTCGTATTTATTATATTTATGTTATACTTATACATTAATTGTCGTACATATAAGCAATGTTGTAATGAAACTCGTATAATATATTAAAACTCATGGAGCATAATATTATATTATTTAAATTTATTAAAAAACAATGGCTAACAGAATAAAGGAAATCTTAATCCACAAATTAAAGGGAATTAACATATGACGGCAAGCGAAAATTTCATTATATTAATCGTTTTATTTTTGGACAAATATTTTAAAAGTTAATTATAATATATGGAAGCCTTTTTGAATTATTTACAGTATTATTCTCTAGACTTTAAATGATCAAAATATAATCAGTTGCAAGTCACAATTAACATAATTAAACGTTACACTAGTAATTAGTGACATTTGAATTAGGGATGTACCTCCAATGAAATCTATGTGTTTCTATCTGTTGACGATTAAAGCGTTTAATGGCTTTTTTCTGTGACAACTTTAAAATTGTGGAGAGGTAGTTTTGACCCAATACATTGTGGAGAGGTTGTAGTTTTGACCCAATACATTGTGGAGAGGTTGTAGTTTTGACCCAATACATTGTGGAGAGGTTGTAGTTTTGACGCACGAATTCGTAGATAGTCGTATAATATAGCTCTATTTATTTTGGAGGCGATTATTGAAACAAAAATGCATGTTAACATCTCATATATATATAAATTGTCTCGTCTGCAAAATAAGTTAATCTATTCATTTTGTTGTTAGTTACCATAGTTACTCGGCATACGTATATGCATATCAATCGATTATCTGTATCGAGGTAGACATTTACTGTAGTAAGAATTGTATCTTACACTATTTTAGCTACTTCTTATTCATATATTTATATTTATATTATACTTATTGTTGTATAAAATAATATAATTAGTAGTTTATTATGTAACGCAAACTAGATTTGCAATACTGTTTGAGTAAGTAATGTATCAAAAAGTTGAATAATGAAAAGGGGGCAATATTACTAATTCTAAATTTTTAACTAAACATTAACCAAACATTCTTTGCAATGTTAAAAATACTAGAATATTACTAATTCTAAATTTTTAACTAAACATTAACCAAACATTCTTTGCAATGTTAAAAATACTGAAACTTATTTGTGATATTTAATTCAACGAATAAATGTGAGCTGTCTATCATTTTTAAGTATATCGGTGTTTTATAATAGATACAAAAATGGAAATTTATGGTATAAAGTGTAATGAGTAACAATATTGGTAAATATAATATAGTACAATAATACACACATGGATGTTTGGTGTGAGGTTTTAGACTATCTATGAGATAGGAATCTCTCTTGTTTTGTGTTCAAGAAAAAAGCATAACATTTAATAGAGATGAGGAAATTTAAAATATCCTTTTTTTGGCACAAGCGTATTCAATATACTTTTGGCAATTTACATTTACAAAATGTATTGCAGCACAATGTGGTTTAGCTTTTCAGTGAAAAAAAATCACTAGTAAAATTTTGTTAGGCATATGGAATGTATTAAAATAGACCAAAACATTTTAATTTTATTAAAACAAAGTTGTATTACTTATTTTGTTAGTAACTCTTTTAACACTCCGATCTCTTTCATCTTTCAAGGTGGACAAGTTTCGAGCAACCAAGGACTTCAAGGCAGATCAAAAGGGCGACTTAAGCATGAAAGTTGGCGATGTCTTCACCATTCTCAAGGCGAGGTGAGTATTCATGACCTACACTGAGAGGAGAAAGGCAAATATTTGCTCAAATGTTCATTTAAGTGTGCCTTACTTTATGTACTAGTTTTTATTAAAAAGCCTATAAGAACAAAAATTAAGTAACTTGTTGGCTAATAATTTATGCAAGCCAGGTGTTGGATCATGACTTATTGTTTTGTAGTGGGGTATGATGATAATTAAGATTATAATAATGGGACAAATTCTATTTTGTAGGACATATTAGTATAGTGATGTTGAGCCGTGGGATAAGGGGCTAGAGCTGAATGCTTGTGATCTCACTTTCCTCAGTTTGAAGTGCACATTAGGGGGGTTTAGTATTGGAATTCTATACTCTCAACTTTAATGGGCTATTACACTTCAATAGAAAACTTTTAGACGGCTTATCAAGGACACTCCTTTATGATCAGTAATGTTTATTACTTGAAAAAGTTAAGATAGATGTAATTTAATTGCAAAAGGAAGTGAAAAAGATACAGATTATAACGATTATTGTTAATGTTAGGACAATTTATTAAATCTGAAATTGGATAATTTGTCAAATTCGTTATCTAATTTTATGAGAAAGCAATCAACTTTTAAAGAAACAAATCGTCTAAAAGCACTTTGTATTTTCCTTTTATTCATTCTATACAGCTCTGATGGCTGGTGGCTGGCAGTGAATCAACGCGGTGAGAAGGGGATTGTTCCTAGCAACAAGCTTCAGGTGAGTCATAAGACATATGTACACCGTTCGCGCAAGGCGCGGCGCGGCGCGCAATGAATACTTTAATAGTATTTAAGTTATTTTAACCCCTCATTAAAGTATTACATAAGGTTTAATACTATTCAAATCCCCAATTTTGTGGGGTAAAGGGAATCCCCGACTTACTGGGATATATAAGTAGAAGATACGGTTGTCAGGATCCATAGAAACAGTCTTAATGCAGCAGGCATGATCTGGTGACTCCTGGAGTTTTCACCTACTGACTAATCTATAGTATGCCACTTGCTTGTAGCTTAAGATAAATAGCGATTGTGTTGTCTAACGGTTTTTATTGTAAATGTAAATTTTTAAAATTAATTGGATTCTACTTTTATCTTATTAAGTCTAAAGATATATAGATATATTATATACAGGGTGCTGACATACGTTTTTCTGCTGTTAGATACCTACTTAAAGTAATAGTTCATTTTTGAATAAAATTCAATTATAAATCATCAAGGTTTTCAAATTACTTTCCTGTTGATCCGTTGTTTTTGTTTTATACAATCGTTATTTCTCATGCTGACTGTTCACAAACTACTATATTATAGGCCATCCTGTATAAAAGGTTAAAGCTAGCTATTACTATTATCAAATTGATTGAAACGTGGTTCTATAAGTGTTAGTTAATAGCTGTTAGTATTCTTTCAATGTTTCGATGATGTTGCCATATTTATACCACACCTATTCTATTTAGAGCTCAATATATGATATTTTCTTTAATTGCAGGTTCTTGTAGCTGAGCAGAATGCTGATGCCTCCTCAAAAACATCTGATGTTGGTGCTCCTGATTCCGCTTCTCAAGCTGGCGTTAGCGATGCTCCTGCTGCCGAAGGGGATTCTTCACAGTGAGAAAACGTTGTTGAATTATATAGTAATGAATTATAGCCATTTTTATCGTTAGCCTTGCTAAACACAATTTAATTAAATATAACATAGATATAAATATATGTATGCGTATTTTAAACATAAATGTACGAAACAGTGTATATTTGGCTTCTTAAGACATTTAAAGAAAATATAATAACAAATAATAATATTACAGACCACAAACTTTCTTTTAAATTGTAATTTACGAATGAAATAATTTTTGAAACATGACTTGTTGTAAATTATAGCTGTTATTTCATAAACGTTATTGAAAGATGAGTAGCGAGTTCGATAATTAGAAATAACAATTCTCTAGTCATTATTATACCATGTAAATAAAATAATTTATCAATTTCTATCTAGGCTTAAAATGTGTAAGGGAGTTTTACTATACATTCTATCAGATGATTATTGTTTACTGTTTAATAAACGTTTTCATTATTAATATTAAACATCATCGTGTTTCCTTTTTTAACAGCAGCATGTATTATTGAATTCATAAATCAATAAGACAGATCCGACTAAGTTGGCAAGAAGAATTGTTGAAGCGTAGCGAAAAACTGCAATGAAAATATTGAAACGATTCTCGAACTGATAAAATGACAAGCAATGAAGTAAATGCCTTGCTGGCTAGATATGGAGTAGAGTGTCGACGACTGTCTGCTGATCAAATACTCTCCCTTCTCTTCTTGATGCAAATTGCAAGCAAGTTATTAGGTTGGGAATATGGTACATATATGTACATATTCATTAATGTACGGCAAATAAGCATTGAAGATGATGAGGAAATAATTTGGCAAAAACGCATATATATGGTGATAATACGATCGAGGATCTCTTATACAGACTCGATGTACTATTGCATTTCAAATTGCTCGCCATAAGAGGTCATGACAAGCACAAGTTACTGAATTGTAATCAGTCAGTTTACAATTTCCCTCAGTTGTGAGACATATAACTCAATTACCAATACCGGCAATTGAAACGTTTATCTAAATATCTACAGCTGTTTTACCGAAAACGTCTCTGTAGTATTATGAATTCTATTCGATTCTCCAAGCAAGTTGTCTGTATTAAATACATTAGCAACATATGTGGAATGTACGCGAAATATATATGATTTTTAGATATAAATATTCAAGAATATATGCCCATCTGCAGGCATCGTTGGAAATTTTACTCATAGTCATACGGTTAAAATAGTCGACAGATATACACAATTGTACAATGGAAACATATTCGAAGATTTCTTTCAGAAACGAAGTAGATATAATCACTGACTTGCCTTTAAAGTAATAGAGTTTAAAACAGCAGCACGTTTCGTCTCAACTGAATCCAAACATATATATAGGACCAAACTTATTCATTTGCTTCATTGGCGTTGAAGCGTTGTTATCCCAATCAAATGCCAATGAGATCTAGAAACATTCTTGCAACTTTGCGTCATGTTAAAGTCATTGAAGGACTTTAAGAATAATGACGCTGACATCGAGAAAAATATGTGTGCAATTGCTCCAAAATATTATTATTGTCCTTTTTTATTAATAATATAAATATTTAATTATAAATTATATTTGTATCTTCAAATTTTATTTTAAATATATAATATATTTAGCTATTACTGTATATTTTACAATTAATTAGGCAAGTACTGTTTTCACTTATTATAGGTTATTATTTATGTATGTTATAATATTACGTTCATATTATACTTTTATTTTAAAATGAAAATATAAATTTAATTTTTATTATTCAACTGATTTTTTTTTCTCTTTCCTTTTTCAGAAAGACAAACTTATGGAGTCAAATGAAAGCCTCGATTCACACAGTAAGTTATGGAACATTGAAAGTTCTTTTTTAAAGCTACAAAATAGCTTGTGTGTGGTTTTTCTTGCATACTAGTAATATATGTATCATGCAATGCTGACGTAGATAAGTAACTATTTTAATGTTTTCTTCACATAATATTTTTGCCTTTGATTACTTCTGAGTCGATATAAATATTTACCTTCTGCCTAATGTTTATCTATTTTTTTCTAATATATACTGGTCGTATTTTGATAATCGTGTCCTTGACATTTTTTGTACTACTTTCGGAGAAGATATTATTCCTAATAACCATGACGTTTTGAAACCAGGGAGTCCTGCAAATATCTCTAATCGTGTTGACAAATGATTGACTCGTTATAGCTATGTATAGTTCAAGAAAATCTGTCATTTTTCCTTATTCGAGAATGTCGCTAAAATTATAGCGTTGAAAATTCTTGCTATCTAAAGTATGCAATACTGTGTGGATTTATAGCGCTAATTCACTATCTTTGAAGGAACCTCCGCATTTAAGACAAATGTCCAAAGCACGATAGTTTGTATGTATATTCATGGCAGTATAAAGTAAAAAGGAAAACTATGATATGAATACTGATATGGATTTTTTAGACAATTTTTTTAATGAAAATATAGATGTTGAAACAGTAAATAGTAATGAAAACCAAGAATAAGAACAATGAAGGCATTGTTGTAAGTGACCTTAGATGTTTAAGCGTTTCGTCGAACTATTGGCTATAGTGAATTGAATTACCTGTTATCTTTATTAATAAAACAAATAAATAATACCACCAAAACAACGGTGGTATATATAAATGTGTGTAATTATCCAACACTATTTTAATAAACATCTATTTAAAGACTGGTCGTTTTGAAGGATTGGGATTGCTAAAAAGCATACAATTATGTGTGTATGTGTCTGCAACAAAGCAAATATGAAAGTTCTGATCATTAAAAGCAAAGAGCGAATGTTACAGAAAAAGAAATCGAAATATCATAGCGGAAAATCTTCTAGACTCAAAAAACCTAAGTCTTGTATAAAAACTGTATTTTTAATTTTTAGTAAAACATTTGCCTTGTGGAGTTGAGATGAGCACCATAGATTATAAATTGACAATCGTTAAGAAGTATTTCGACTCACAAACAAACCGTTATTATTCAGAATACTGAGAGGATATTTCCATGACGAGTATAAAAATGGTTTTATGATTCTAGTAAGAAACTAAAAATTTCGAGGAGATGAAAATTGAATAGCGTATTGTCTAGCTTTACGACATGTACGCATGTCCCATTAATTATCCGATAACTTCGTTTACAACTTTCCATTTAACGCCAATTTTAAATGCATAATAGCGATTTTGGACCAAAGCTGCCCTATATTACTGTCAACATGTTATCTATAAAGTTGTCCGTAGTTTATTATAACGAATAGATATTTCTGGCATTTTCACAAATGACAGCCTCAAACGTTGTACCTACTCGAACACTTTCGAATACTGGCTACAGTTTAGATATTGGGATTAAGAGAAATAGGACTTGTTTCAAAAACAAAACTTAATTATCCGAAGCTTAATAATCACTAATCAAGTCCAATCGCTATATGAATCTCAACCAGATGAGCGATGTCATCAACATTTATTGCATTGTACCAAAACGATTGGTATGATAACTGTATCACCAGCAGAATCCGCGAATTCATCCAATCAGCAGCCTTCAACAGATTACCCAAATTCATTTACTATGCCCACTATTGACAAAATGTACATGAAATGGGACGCTTTAAATGACTATTTTCGTGTAAACGTCGCTTTGATTACAATTGAAATCAATGACATTTTACTTGTATGAGAATAAGTACTAGTTAATCAAAATTGATTTTTTATACTGTAGGTATGTAAATTAGCTATTTGAATGTTAAAAAATCGTTTTTCCAATTCAAGTTATACAATTCAAGGGTTATCCATTATTCATTCCTTTTTGGGTGAACTCGAGTGATCAAATGCTTGTGCGATAGAGTTATTCTAATAAACTAATTACAATTACTTTGTAAATACAGATCTACACAATAGTATTATATCTTTGCAATATATTGTTTATAGTCCATTGTTTGGTTTTGTTAAAATACATATTGTAATGTAATAGGCTTATCTACACAATCTATTTAAATACTTACTACTTATTGTACCAATATATTCATCGGCTCACAGTTACACTCTGTTATCTATGTACTATGATCTGCATGCTTATGGTCCATCGTTTTTTAATATATTTCTGTTGCCTCGTATGTGAACACTGTAGTAGTAAATGTTTAAAAAATCCATATAATTAATATGTAATAAAAAGTGGCATAAACCATTTTAATGAATAGATGTAATATAGAATAGTGTACCCACTATAAATAAAGTAACATTCCAGCCCTGTTCAATAGTACGCCATGTTAAAAATCAACTATTATTATTTGTTATTGGTACAGTGTTTTTCCTGACTAATTTGAGTTTTTTTACTATCATTAATGACATTTGAAATCTCGTTTAAAAATCCCCGGATCTTCTAATCGCCCCCATCCCTGTTGTCTATGTTGTTGCATTCCGTGTTTCATTCCTTTTGTCCACTGCTATCAACCTACCACATTCAGTCATCGTCAGAGGAAGATCAGGTTTGTATCTCACCCCCCCCCCCTTCCCCCTGAACATTTTCAGCCAATCCCATTCCTTCTCTCTCTTCTTTACCCCTTACTTCATGTGCCTGTTTTCAGCTAATCACATTGTCTGATTCTCTCTCTCCTTCTCTTTAGAGCAATAAGCATCCATTTTAGAGGGCGATTCTTAACAGATGTTAGTAGGAAAACTGTAATTGATCAATTATACGAAAGTTAGAGTTACAGAAATGTATTACAAATGTGAATCGTATGCGTATGATGCTATTGTTATTATTACAACTAATTGGGAGATAACTTTCACAGGCATGTTTGTCTTTAAATTTGTCTTTAAGTTTGTCTTTGAATAAAATGCCACCAATTACTGCATTTTTTAGTGTTAGTTTTAGCGATGTTTTTGTTTGCTGTACACTACTGGAAACAGTGATTAAATAATTTTCATTCAATTATAAATCCTTTATTGCAACTGTTTACTTGCAATTAGTTAAATAAAGAGTTAGTGCAACATCTTTTTTCTGCTAATATAGGTATACTGACGTCAGATTGGCGAAAATCTTATTCTCTCAATAAAAAGTCATTAGTGATGAGTCGCCTCGTTTATTTACAGCTTTATGGATAAAATTGTACTTATCCGATAATAAATTATTTATTGCTTAGAAAGCATGTAACTAATATAAATATTTGTTACTTAAGAAATAAATGTTATTACACTGCACTGCTTAGATAAAATATGCATATAATTATTCAAGTTTATTAGTTTTATGTAATAAATTGTATGAAATAACCGCAAGTGGTTGCTAATCACCATCCATGTTCTTCATTTAAGGTTTTCATGTCTATCGTGTATTGAAAACTGACAAAGATATGGTATCATGTTTGTGATTAATATAATGTTATTTTATAATTTAAAAACAGCTAAATAGTCTATTTATACTAACAAATTACCTCGATTTAACCATAATTACTACTATAAACTATTGCATTTAAAATTTCTTTTGACACTTTTGTTAATAATCGCCCTCGCCTCCTATAGCTATTTGAGTAGAGTATCACTCGTAAGCTTTGTGAGGTCAATGCGTATTTTAGGCCTTTAAAACCTTTAGTGAGCTTCCATTAACTTTACTCCCCTTTACCCATTCCCCTTACCTGCCTCCCTTTACTCCCATCTCTCATGTACGCGTAAAATTCGTTTATGATAATAGTTTAGTTTCAGTGAATCGCTAAGATTTCTGTATTTTTAATGGTCAAAAGGGCTGATCTGTATGCCACAGTCCTCTGAGCTATGTGCTTACACCGGAAATCGAATTAAAACTAGGTTCAGTGAGAAACAAGACGTGTAATTCTTGTATTAAGGGATTTATCAACTATGATGAAATAGTATAAGATTGTAAAGGGTTTAAACAATTACACAGGACTTGACCCAATTTTTAATACGATCTTGAATTGTAACTGTAAAATTAAACAAAACAAGAAGGATAACTATGTATAATAAATGTGTATTAAATGCTTTGATAATAAAATAAGAGAATGAATTTAAGAAGACGCGATTTGGGAGACGGAAATAATTTAGAAATGTTATTTGACATTTTTTAATCTTTTACTTAGATTGTAATATTTTTATTTAAACATATCAACTTTTATGAAATATAAATTTTGTAACAGTAATTGTATAATACATTTTGGGAGATACGTTTCTCTCAAAATCTGTTGCTATTCTAAAAATAGGTGTCTGATTGTAAAAAAATTGGTTTAATTACAATTTTTTTGAGAAAAGCTTATTTTTATTTTTTAAGGAATATTTTAAAAGTATATATATATATACTACAACAAATGTAAATTACATTTCAATTTTATCAAAAGCATTTTATATAAAAAGCATGTCTTGATAAGACACCAAAATAAAATACCTTTTAAATGATTATATTATTGCATATTTCTTTGCACATTTACTAAGATTTTCTGTTATTTGATTATACTCTTGTAAATTCTTGGGGTTTTATTAAAATCATTAAGCAAATGTTTATTGCAAAGAATTAGATGGATTCCTATCGATTTGCGTCGTTGCTTTTTTTTATATAAATTATGCAGGCATTACTGAGATGGTTGTTATACTCCTTGCATCAATTAAAAGGGAATGAAATTAATGTTCACACCGTTTAACTCTATTTATGTTGTCGTACAAAGTATGCACATGTTCACCAATACACATCAACTTTCGCAACTGTATACATTCATTTATTTCATTAATTCGACTTTATTATAGTCCAAGTTAAAAAGATACTTACAATTGTTCAAAATAACTATAATTTTAATATATATACCTATATGTGTATACTTTAGCTGTTCATATTTGATTATTGATTTATTTTGATAATAATTTATAAGGTAATATTATAGTGAAATATAGTGACATTTTTCAATTTACGGTAGTTAATGCAATATAATTCTAATTAAGACAATAATACACAAGTACATACAGAATTAATAATAACAAAGAGGATTTTTTATTTTCAAACAGTGCGACGGTAGCGAAATTCTAAAATAATTTGTTGTTATATTACTGAAGTTAAATATTAAATTCACTGTTAAAATTTCTATATATCGTTTAAAGTCAATGTAGCATAATTAATAATATGAATATTATGACTAAAATAATTCATATTTTGTGCCCAAACGATGTTTTTAATAAAGAATGTGTGAATCTCTCGTAGTAAACACTTACTAATCGATAAGTTTGTTAATTTTGCAACCTTTTCATAGTAGTTATTGTTTCACTAGAACACTGAAAACTTTTGTTTTTCTTAAAAGCAACGCGTTTTTGCTCCAAACACTGCACGATTTCCTCTAACAAAAACAATCAACGTTATTTGTCTTAATTTGTGCATACCTATAACTTAAACTAATTACTTGCAAATATACCATCGCAAGTAATATTTGTGAGCGTGTTACGCAATATATTATGTCATGTCATATTAATTATTATTTTTTGTTTAAAACACTTTATAACGAATTATCACTTTATACATTCAATTAATTTCTTATATCTTGTCGTTCACTACATTTTGAAAGAAAATATTTACTTTTTTACTTTTCAGATAACTCCTATTTATATTACTGTATTTATATGTATGTCGAACATAATCTAGTGCTAAAAAGATTGCGAAATTTATGAAATTATACTTCTATTAATAATTATTGTTTAACATTATTGCCTGTTGAAAAAAGAAGAATTTCTAATATGTTTACGTATCATTCACTGCTTTGGTAGTACCTACATATATCTAGGTTTCACCGAAACGTTTGTTTTAAATGGCTTTTCAGCAGTATCTCCCAATTTTGCGTAGTTCAAAAGAGTCTAGTTATGATTGATATATAAAGTGAAAGAATTAAGCACCAGCTACTGTAATACAAGTATTTATTCATTGAATTTTGAAGAAAAAGATTATTAAATGACGTAAAATATGACATCGTAATAGTTTTTATCACCTTGATAAAGGAATTGGTCTTCCAAAAATTGTGAATAATATACATTTTTACACTACAGTAGCTTGTGTTTATTTCTTCTATAATAGTCTATAATGATGCTCTAAAAAACTTCTATCTGACATTGATAAATCACGTTTTGTTCTTTTACTCTTTAGAAATATTTTTGTAATATTTAGCGTGAAATTTTAATGTTACATATTTTTGTCTATTGATTTGCTTAAAATATAATAAGGCGCTTTTCTACCTATTGAAAGTTATACATTTTCGCAAAAAAAACGATTTTCTCGATGTATTTTAAGACAACATATTTTAATTTTATGTAATACACTGTATAGCTTTCTTTAAAAAACAATATACACCATAGTTAAATACCTTAATTTGTGTTTCTGTATTTTATCTGTATATTGAACTTAATTATTACAAGCATTTTTATCTTTTATTATTTTTCTAGAAAAAACTAAATGACATTCTAAAGGAGTTTGGTGCCTTGCCAACGGGATTTCGTCAGAGCACTTTAGGAAAATGGATGCGTGAAGGTATATTATTTCATTTCGTATATATAATACATATTAACGTGTAATGTATAATTTTAACTACCAAAAATCAAAGTAGTATTTATAATATATTTTTTATGTAGTGATTATTTTTAAAGTTTTGTTCTATTTTCAGTCAAGATATTGCAAATTTAATTAATATTAATTTTTACTTATGAAGTATTTTGTGTTAAATTCAGTGTAACAATTATAATATTATTTGTATTTTTCTCGCCAATTCAATTGTGACTGTACTGTTTCAATAGAGGATACACATACAATTAACCCCTATCTCCATCCGAAATTGAGTCGATCTAATTTGGCATTCCAAGACTTGTCTTACAATCCAGCATTGCGTCAGGTGACACCAGAATTCGCCATCTCACAGAAATATTTCCTTAATTTTTCTTTCTACAAAATATCGCACTATTAGCTTCATTATTAATTATCTTCATCGCTTTCCTTCTTTTTGAGTTTCTGCTAGAGTTTCTGTTGTCAACTTTTCTCTTTGTACTCTGTCGACCAGTCTCTAATACTATTATTTCTACATAGCTGATGGATTGAATTTGGATATTGCTTAGTACATTTTATTAACATAATTTAAACTGTGAGAAATATACTGTAATCATTTATTGTTCAATGTTGGCATTTTATAATCAGTAAAAAGTTTGATTAATAAGACAAATAAGATTTTTCAATTAAATTTTTGTAAATATATTTTTTCGTACTAGTTGCGTTCTTTCATTCAAAAATGTATATTTTTGTATTATTTTTAACATTTTTGGATATCAAAATATTGTGCCAATGATTGTTGATATTATTGTTTAATTAAGTTAGCTGTTTTAAATTATGCACGTCTTTGTCAAGGAGAATTTTAAATTTATTTTAGCGTTTGATGAAAATGGTTAATATGTTATTTGTAGAGTCAAAATGAAAAGGTTAATACGAGCTCTTACATTCGCCAATAGTCCACGTAATGTAGTGGGCAAAGTCTAAGTATAAATATGCTTACTATGAAAATCTTGGTTCTAAATTCAATTTCTCTTACTATTCTCTAATGCATGCCTGACCCTGTCCTCCGTTTCCACCACCCTCACTTGTATATATTTCTAATAAATAGAGCTATAAGTATTTCATTTAGAGACGACAGTTTTTCTTTGACGGAGTAAGACCAGATATTATTTTATGAGTCATATTGTTCGCTCGGTTAAATTCTATTGTATTATAACAAAGGCGCTATGATATATTATTTTAATTTGATAATATCATAGCTTTTCTGTGTACAGAATCAATGAATTATTTTCATTAGTCTTCGAATGATAAAAAATAGAATTTCTATTATTCCTTAGTAATATTTACGACGTGGTAGAGGCAATATCCATGATTCAGCCTGCAATTAAGTGGCATTATATATGTTTAGAATAGCCATCATTTCGTTTGAAAAAACTGTATGATGAATCCGTCACATGATTGTCGTCTCTATAAACACTTATAACTCTACAGCAGTGTTTGTAGCCTCTACTCATAGTTTCCTCCATTGTGTGTTTCCTCTCCACTGTCCTACACGTACCTACAGCGAGCAGCAAGCACACACTCTTTGGATATTTAGCTCCGCGACTGAGCTCATCGCAGCTCGCACTTCGTGACATCTCCTTTTGTCCCCAATTGCAACAGGTAGACGGATTGGCTTGCTTGCTACTACGCATTAATTTAGCAAAGGTTGTTCAAAGGGTTTACTATATTACACAGCAAATCGTTATCAGAGCAGTAAAAACCGACAAATAACCTTGGAATATTGGAATAGTTTCCACTTATAATTCCGTTGTCTACAATCATGAAAGGCGAAATTGAGTAGTCATTACTTTTTAATTACCTATAGAAATAGAGAAATACGAAATTTAGATAAGCGAATAGCAATCATACTATATTAGCTCGAATCTCTATGAATATTGCAAATTGAAATAATTTCTAGATTTCATTTTATCCATATCAATATGTACATATACATTATAACATTACTTAATAGAATATTATTTACTAATTTATACAATAAAAGAGATTTTATTTTACAATTTCCAACGATTGTTTGTAGAAAATATCAATATATCTTTCGGTTTTTCTTACCTATCTAGACATATGTACTATAGTTAATAATACCAGTAAAACATAGATATATGTAATGGTCTTTCTCTGTAAAGATTATTATCCACAGTGAACTACAAAATATAAGGTTAATTGCCATTAACATGTTAATGTATAATTTTAGCACCATAAATAAGCCTCATATTTTCTTGTTTTATATAATTCTAATTGATCCTCGGAAAACATATCGCTTATTTATCGCTTGTACATAGGTATACGTTAACATGTTCTATCGAGTAAAGTGCCACCAATTTTGTCTATCAATATTTACAGAAAAGCATTTATTGTAATCTATATTAGTAATTCCTGTGAATGTATCGAATACTAAAAGAGATAAATGCGGTTTATGTTACTTAACTGTCCATACTTATGTATTTAATAAAAAGAAAACGCTTTTATTGGATAATTATTTGCTAGTGTAAATCGCTGGGGCTGACATCCTTTTTTCATTGTTATACAAATGTTATACATGTTTAATGCTATACACATATATATGCTTTTTCTGATTGACGAATACTGGCTATATATTATAATGCTTTTGTGATATTTAATTATTAATTTATGCTGTGTACGTTATTTTATATCAATTTACAAACTATTACTTTTTGGATGTCGTTGTATTTGAAAATCATATTACATATGAGAAATGTTATACAAATTTTTATTTAGTTTGTAGGGAAAAAACCTTGCAAGTAAATAATAACCTTGCAAGTAGAAATAAATACAAAATCTGCGTATTACGCTGTCTATTTTTTGTGTTTGTATCTATCTATATAAATATATATCAAATTACGTATTGAAACTTACTTTTATTTTAATATCCTGAAATTATGATGTTACATAAATATGTTTTTTAAAAGTTCCCATAATTAAGACAGATACCTGTGTGAATATACGTTATTGATAAGTACAAGGTGCCTTTTGTTTCGATTAAAGGTACTTACGTCTAAATGATATAAATTCTATGTTTTAGTTTATAATTTGTTGTTTATACAATATTTCAGGTAAACAGATGAAACACACAAAATAAACAATGAAACAATTTATATAGCAATAAAATATTAATTGGAAGCTTCTGATTATGATTTAAACTTAAAATTAGTTAATTATGATAACTTTGATAGCAATTAAAAGGTATTGTATAATTAAATGCGTTTTAAAAAAATAATTGAAAGACGATATCTTTTGTCTATAAGAGTACTTGTGTATTTGCATAAGTTTCAGACATATCGATATGTATGTGTATGTAGTGCAATTTCGAATTATCTACAAATTTACAAATGTCCATTTTTATCAAATCATCTTTAACTCATTAAATTGACAAAAAATGGTCATGAATCTGGTCACAGCAGGTACAAGATGATTTGTACGTATATGGCATTGAAGATTTTATGTAAATTAATAAACAATGAAATTGTTTTGTGTTAATTTAAAATGCATGCATTTCGGTGTTTTTGTTACAGAAACGAATTAATTTGGAGTTCAATTGATTAACTATATAAACAGACATTCAAAGATTTACTAACTACACTTTTTCTTTCTTCTAAAAACGCATTTAATTGTGACTTGCTCTATCATATGTATACTAAATAAGCTGAGTATTGTAATAATACGACCTTAATCGCTTCAAATGTAATCAAATGAGAAGAACAATATATTATGCATGTTTACTATGATCGTATATTTGTAACGAAAGACATGCACCCTTTTTGATATATATATATTTACAAAGAAACTTATTTATATGATGTACGAATGTAATATTATTTAGATTCGACCCAAGAATGCTCGATTTCAGAGAGTTATGCAGATTCAGAAGCTCACTCAAATGCCGGTTTTAGGAGCTAGTAAGTGGTAAACTGTATTGCTAACATCTTCGGTGGTTGTAGTTTTTATTCCCACTTGTATATAAATAAATTACAGTGAAAGCATTTTTATCATTTAAATATAATTAGTGTATTAATACTTGCTTCTCTCTCTTGTTTAGCTTATTTAATATCAAATTTATAATCTACTTAATATTGGCACTACTGAAGACCAGTTGACTCGTAGTTTTTATTTAATTAGCTTTATTGGTTGTATATTAAAACATTATTAAAATGAAAACCATCTCTTCTTTTTATTTATTTTACAATTTACTACTTTTTATAGACAATACAACTCGCGTTATAATAATAAACCAATATTTATTCGAATGTTGTTAAATACAAATTTTGTTCGTAGTTTTTGTCATATTAAAGTTTAATTTGAATATATGTATATATGAGAAGTAAAAAATGGATATTAAAAAACGTATAAAATATTTCAAAACTATTTAAAATCTCCAAATATTGTGCAAATATATAATCACCTCTTATTAGTGAATATACTTCAACTGCTGTGTCTATTGATACTATTTTGACATAAGTTGTGCGATTTGAAAACTATTTATCACACATTTCGTCAAATAAATGTTAGCTTACTTGTTAAATAATATAAAAATCGTTGACATTTATGCAATCAACAATCTCGTAACCGTGACAATGTCCCTCCTACTTCTTCCAGGTGTTGCAGTTATCAGTCGACACGTTTACATTTGCCTCTTCAACGGAGAGAAGGTGAAACTATTTATTGTATTAAATAGCTCTAGTTTTGTTGTAAAACTGATGCATTAGAGCAAAACCATGAACAGAGATTAAAATTACCTCACAGATAAATTGAACTTTAGAATTGAGATAATTTAAAGTAGAAATACAACTAGTTTTTTATCCTGTTTTCTATTTAATTTGCTGCATTATTTTCCCAGTTAGATATTTCAAAATACGAATTTGTACTCACAATCATCAAAGAGCTATTTTTATCAATGATGACGAGGCATTTGCTTTGATTTCTTGTATTAATTAACTTGGGCTATTATATTTTAAATACATACATTTGCGTAACAATTTGGAAAACATAAAAGTCACGCGTTTAAGATTTGTATTTATTTACCTTTTAGTGTAGGTATTAACTGGAATTAGTGATGACTATGTTTTTTAAATAGTCTTTCTTTTATCTAAATTTTGAAACTTATATGTTTAAATGAAGAAAAGAAAATACAATTCACCAATAAAAAACTGTTTACGGTGTAAATTTATAAAAATATTTTAATATTACAATTTTATAATAAGCACACATTTTGCTTTTGTATGTATGCATCAATGTTCATCATTGTTCTTTTTTATTAGTTGATTTTCTTGCAGCAATTATTCCTTTAATTTTACATTATGAATTAATTTCATAAAAAATGTTTAAAATTGAATTTCATATAAAGGATTTCCATTGATAATTATGTTTCTTTGTCTTTTCATTGGCTGTCGATATTAGCCAATAAGCAACGTCCACGTTGTTCGATGTACCGTGGTGGATAAGGACCAGAAGACATGGAATTTTTCAAGTAGAGTAAGTTAGTCATTCATTGATCTACAATTCATTACTTTTTACTCCTCTTAATTTTGTCGCAGAAATACTTTGAAGTATAGAACCTGGTAAACATATCAAAACTGGCTAACCAAGAAAAGGGCACTTTTCGTAAAATTGAGAGAAAACTCGATTTTGGTCAATAATAATTAAATGTCGTATATACGTTTCCTTTAACAACTGCGCCTTTCTCTTCCTAATTCTGTCTCTTGAAGACACTTTACTGCACAAAATGTTATATTCAAATTTACAATAAATAATAGGAATAATATCATTTAAACAAAATTATTTTAATTTTAGCACACTTGTTAAATAATGACAGATTTCTTTATAAGCAAGTAGTAAAATAAATCTCTGCTAATGTATCAAATGTTGCAAAATGAAAAAGTTTGTGTTGACTCTTCTTGACTCCTTCCAGTTTTAGATAAACTCATGTAGAGCATTCACAAATAAATGTATACAAAATAAATAAACACAGAGATATGAAATATATATGCACAAGAAGATGTATTTAAGCTAAGCATTGTGCGACATTTCAGGACGGTTTCTCTCTTTTTTCTTGCAGATGATGGATCAAATGAGAAGCCTGGAATTTGCAGACGCCTTTCTACGATTCAACCATGGATCCACGGAAGTTAACATCCTAATCGAGTGTTGCACTCTCATTCACAAAGCCGTGAGTCCATCTTACCGGTTTTTATTTTATAAATCAGAGTTTTACAGGATACTTGTATTTGAATTATTACTGGTGATTTGGAAAAGTTTCGTCTTTTACAAATATACTATATACAAGTGCAAAAAATAGAGAAATGTCTATTTCTATGTAGTTTTGTGACGTGTTCATACACGAGATTCTATTCAATGATTGTTCGATTTCTTTTTGCTGTTTTCAGAATGTTTTTCTAGCATGAACCGCATTATTTATATATATAATAACTTTATTTAAATAGGTTATACTTATAAGTAGGCCAATTTACAGTATTGGAATAATGTGGCGAAAACTTTAAAACTGTTTTTTAAATTTAAACTATGGATCGAATTGCTTTAAAAAGTATTAGAAGCATAAAGTAAACCATTTATTAGAAGTATATTTTATAGTATTACATATTTTAATGTTTGTAAATATTTTTATGTTTTCGTACGAATGACTTAAAGGAAAATTATTAATCTACTGTAAAATTTTCCTTCGCTGTTATTGAAAACATGAAATGGGGAATATAAATTATTTCCAAACTATTCAAGGCTATAATTTAACACTAATAATGTTTATCACTATAAAACATTAGCATCTTCCACACAAATTGATTAATTTAGTATTTTCTTCACAGGGGTAAAAACATAGATACATACATACAAATTAATTATTTATTGTCAGTTTTACCTTAATACTAAATTAAGGCACTCTTTGAATAATAAGTGCGGTCTTGTTTTCTATATACCACGTTTTGCTCCGCACTTATATTGATATTGTAGAATATGTCTATATGTATTCAATGTTTGTTTGTAAGTATTAATATATTTTCAAATTGTACTGAATTTCGGAATTTATTATCTGTATATCTCTCTTTATCTTCCTCTATTCTCATTTTAATCTCATAAAACCCTTAAATGCCCAGGATGACACGGTACGTATTTATTCTTACCTCTTGGGGATTGGGTAATATCCCTGTAGGTACATATACTCCAAAAGTTACAAAATTTGGACAAAACCACTATTAATCAGTTTTAACCTGGTGACTTCTATGTATTGATATTTTTTACTAAATAGTTTTTCATTTTAAACGTTTGTAATTATAAAAAGTATATTAACTTATTCAAATGTGTAGTATCAGTTGAAGCCTAAACATAATTAGGCTCATTCCTATACTATGTCATGTCTACAATAATTTCTATTCTCTAAACTGTGTATGCGAATCGATGGCACTTATCGATTAAAAGCAAATTAGTGATACAAAGAAGAAAACATGACAACTGATAAGTATATATGTATAATATGTGCATACTGTCATGTACATTTAGGTATATAGTCAAACAAAATGTTTATATGATATATAGATTAATGCGTATATGTATGTAATTATACTTGAATAATTATGTATTTCATTAATAACGTGTACAATAATACCAACACACCTATATCATTCTTTTTGCATTTGAGTATATGTACCTACATGTATATTACTATTAACATGTGTTTCTTCTACTGACCGAAATTAGTTCATGTTTAGCTCTTTACCACCTACGAATCATTATCGTTGATTCCATTCCATCCCACCTTCCATTTTCTATAGACGCATCCATCTCCTGCTTTCTCCACTTTTATAGTAAATCTAGTAAAGTAATGTTAACCTATCTTACTAGGTAGATAGACCTTAGCTTCAGACACAATCTGGTTCTATTCTTCCTATATTTAGAAAACATTCAGAACATTCTTTTCCGACCTCCAATTCTTGAGTTCCACCTTTACTATTGATGTATACATTGTATTTACACATAAAACTGGTAAATTCAATATAGTGGAGAAGTAACCTTAATGTTTCTAAGAAACTTCAGTTGTAATTAAAATCATATATTTGAATGTGACGTAATTTTAAGAGCATATGCAAATAATCACACTGTAACAACACTGTAATTTAAGCTATCGAAATACTATTTCATCACGTTTATAAATTATATATTTTGTTATCAACAATCTTTGATTAAAATGTTAATTTCTTTAAATTTCGAACTTTTAATGGCCAATATTTATTTTCTTGTATTTGTACTAATATTCGTACTTGTGGCTTGATAAAGTGTTACACAAAAATCGATCAATACTCGTACATCACAACTTTATATTTTTCAGCTTTAGTCTTCTATATTTCTTTAATTACTCTTTAATACCATTAAACATGACTTCATCTCAAAATTTAAACCACTGAAGCAATAGGTTCTGCTTAGAATAAAAAAGTACTTGCTCGTTAGAAATCACCCAGTATTATGGATTTTTGTGACCCCAAATTATTTAATGAGGTGTCTGCATACATTGTTGAAAGATGTATTTATATTATTAATCAATAGGAATTTACGAAACAAATTTCACCTCATACAATATGATAATGAAATCAAATCAAAGGGAGAATTTTTAATTATACTTTGAAAAGTAATTTACAGTGATTGTTTATGTATATATAGGAATTTAACTATAATTTAGTAGCTATAGCTATAATTCTCAACAACCTCTTACTGATTCATTTCACTTAAATCGGGATGATTTCAGAAATATGCCAAACATTATATTGCAACCATTTTGTATAATATTCTAATTAAAGATTATTTGCCAATTATTAAAATGGAATTTTTTACTAATCGATATATATATATATATGTGATCCTACAACTCAACGGTGTACATGAAATTGACACATTTGCGCACATTATTTACTAAATGGTGATTGTGTTTGTTCTGAATTACAATGATTTTTAACATGCTCTTTTTACGGTTATTTGGTTTTTTTGATTATTCCATAATTGGTTATTATATTTATTGGTTACTAACTTAAATATGCCAATTTTATTTATCATCTATAGATTTAAATACAGCTAATCTAAGTATAGCTGTTATGTGTATTTTTGGTTATTCGAAATATATATATATATATTTAATTTATAGTAGCTACTAATTGCATACTAATTTTAATCTAGTTAGTACACATATGTATGTGTATAGCTTCTTACTATTATAAGACACATAACTTTAAACTCACCCAACAGGATTTGAGAAGTTTTCTTAACTTACGTATATGTACATATAGCTCTGGACACAGTCTGTTGATTCTTTCTATTATACATTATATTGCACTTTCTTTATTATACCGAATTAAGCGTACGATTTATAATACTACAGAAAAAACGTATCTCACCTGATATTTTCTTAATCTCATGGTATTCAGAGTTCAAAGGACGATGTTGAATTGAGCGTTGGGTGGGCTACTATTCCACTCTACGATGAAAATGGGCAATTAGTAGCCAACAAGTGAGTTTATTTCGTTCAATTTTATATAGGGCTCATTTGTGAATATAGATTAGTCTTAATTCAGCTCAGCTTATAGTATATGCATACGAGTATACATACAGATTTATTTTCTAGATTAGTTGTAATTGTGGGATACATGTGGAAAAATATAATAACAAAATTTACATATAAAAGTTAAACAACATACTATTGTTTTGTAAATACTCGAGTAACACTAATATATATATTATTTATAGCACGGGACGTGTAACACGCGAAACAACTCATATAACATTTCATGTTTTCTTTATTTACTGGTTTTTATTCCAATCTTTAAAGCCAAATATTGTCTTATACTCTATTTATATTTAAGATTTGTTATAGTACTCCCTTTAGAGCCAAATTATTACTGCCTCTTATATTAAATTTCCAATGCCTTATTGCCTATTTAATAATCATATATGTAAGTTATTATAATTTGTGCCTTCTATATATATTCAGAGGATTTGAGTTAACCCTTAACGGAGGAACGCCCTACGAAAAAGGCCTTGAGGTGGACCCAAGTCTCACTAAAGCAGGTAGACTCAACCAAATATGTGTATAGATCATTTCTTCTACTCGTTCATTATACTTTTCGTTCTATAAAGACATTTTATTTTTGCATTCTTCGAGCGATATAAGAGGTGCGTTGTTGTGTCAAATTCACCCATAGATACACAAGGAACTGTATTATTGAACTGTATATTGAACTGTATTAAAGCTGTATTTCATGACTAAAATAATGGCATATCACGTTACGCGTGCATTTTATAGCAGCCAGTTGTTACCGCTTCTAAAAAGCATAAAAATATCTCCAGGGGGCAACTTTTTAAAGCAATTCTACTGGCTATATACAATATATGTATGTAATAACTTTATCATTTATTTGCATAATATATATATATATCTGTTTTATTGTACCAATTTAGGCGCTCCAATTATCTGTCTAGTATATTATTGATACTATATTCGTATAACTGTACTCGGACAGGTTCAAATATTAAGATAGCTTTCTAAAATTCTACCGAAATATGTCTATTTTATGTTTAAATTCGTTTGATTATTAGTAATGTGATGAATAAGCGATAGAAAAGTATGCCATCTGATTTCTTAATAAAGATTTAACTATCTTATTCAATCAGTGAGATATTACAGAGAACTTGTAAATATCTCATATTTTTTATTTCCGATTGAATATACTGTATATATTTAATATAAAACTTAATGTATTGTTACATTTTAATGTCTATTTAGCTGCCTTTGTTGTTAGTCATTTCACGCGTTTATTTGGTTCAGTTATAATGTTTTGTTTATAGTATTAAGTTATAGGACTTTGTATTCATTTTATATGTCCTTTATTTGGCTTCATTAGCGTAATGTAGGCTGTGTTATGTGTAGTATAGGTACTTTTAATTTCCTTTGTATGTCACCACATTGTTAAAGTAAAGACATGGACAAAAGCAGTGTTTATTATTTTAAATTTAATGTCGGTAGATAATTTATAGCTATGTAATTATAAAGAGTTGGCAAAATGAGACATCCTCGTGAGTTTTCTACTCCACTATTTACAAGTCTTGTCGGTTGGACCACGTAGTTAACATGTCTCTTAACTATTCATATGTATAGTTATTTTTAGAATAATATAAATGTAGTTTTTTGTTTTGTGCTTGCATGACATTTACGCAAGCATCATATTTGTGAGCTTATAGGTAATTTAATGACCGTTTCACTTATTGCTTTATTTAATAAAAGAAAATGTACTTCTATGTGCTTAGTCCATTGTAGTGTTTTAATTTGAATATTTAATTTGAATTTAATTTGATTTTTGCCTCGACATTAAGAGAATGTGTCATAAATCTAACCATATTGACCACGACAATAAATTTGATAATATGAAGATATTATAAATATTAACTCATGTTATAGAGACTAATGATTATTTCTATTGTATATATTTTAACAGGGTAATTACAAATTTAATAATATATGGCAAAAATTCCTAAAAGTTATCAAGTGTGCATACTTATTTCAGTTTAAATGCTTTATTTAATATTAAACCAAAGAAAAATTAGGAATAGGGGAAATATTCACATAATTGTATTGGGTTTTCTAATTATTTAATATTTTAAAAGTATTACATCTCATTATATTATATGTTTCTTGAATTGAATGTGTGCCTAATTTAAGGTTGGTAATCTTTTTTTTTATTTGACATATTTTAAATTTTATGTACTTTCGAACACTTGAGTCAATTTGTAATTTAGCCAACCGTCCTAAGGAATATTTTATAGATGTTATATTTCCGAGTTCTGTAAAATTGTATAAATACCTATATCTATAATAGTCCAGTAAAATTATAAAATACCTAGAACAAATTGCTTCAGAAGATTTTTTTTCTTTGACTGGTTCATTGGACCCCACTGAACATCATATCAAAAGTTATCTCCAAGTTACCTCCCCTAAGGGCCCTAATTTGCATAAATTCAAGATGGCCGCCATGTCAGAATTAAATATTATTATAATAATTATTAAACATTAAACATTATTAAAATAATTATGAATTAAATGTTCACACTACAATTATATTTCAATTACAATTACACTACAATTATACTTTGTTACATCTGATGTGATACATTCTGCACTTTCACTCCCTACTTAGTCCAATAAACCAGCTGCACTACTTGGCTCAGCCCCCGTGAGTTACAAGTCCGTGTCGTCCTCAGTCACGTCAATAGCTGTGCTATTGGAACAGTCATCACCACGACATTCACTGCAGGCATTTGTACATTTCAGGCCTTGCTTTATGCAGCTGCATCTGTTTGTGGAGCAGTCCCCTTTACACTGGCACCTTATCAACTTGAGAATATTGTCAGGGGCAGGCTGACAGTCCATTGTTCTAGGCATAAGTTTGCCCTGCAGATCCTGCCATCCCCAATCTACCGCCCTCAATGCACAGTCCTCATTCTTTGACATCCAACATGTAGCTTGGTAAAAGGCTCGATATATGTGGTACTGTCCGGCATCCAGTGTGGGTGGAAGATTTTGTATCTCTACGCTGGAAGCACACCTCACTACTTTGTCCTTGTACTTCCTTATCCTCAGTGAATGTAAGGACTCTGTGTTCTTGCCTCCGTATAATTCTACTAGGACCTTCTCCCCCGAGGTTTTCATCTCCTCACGAGTGGAACAATCCAACACTTGCTCCAGCTGCTTTGCAAATGAAGTGTTTGACATCGCCTTTTTGAGAGGTAGTCCCTTGGCAATCCCGTACAATCTCGAAGTTGTGTCACAACCTCCAATGGCATGGATGATGGGTAACAGGTAGCACAGCTTTCCACCCAGAGAAGTCTGCAAAGCATTGATCTGCCACTCTTTAATTTTAGTGTTTTTATCTGGTTTCACTGCTTTGTCCGATCGAAATGTCAACTCATTAATGTCCTCTTCAGCATGGTGACAAAG
>JAYRBW010109915.1:0-18330 GCA_036023295.1 Invenusta paracnida
TTTTTCAATATTAATCGAAATAATTTACTATATAATGAAGTACTGAGTGTCTGAATATTATAGTGTGTGTTGGTGATACATGTTCTTGTTTTCACTTATACCTGATAAAAGAAACATACATTTTTTTTTATAAATCTGGGATGATGGTTATGGAACCACTCTCATGATCGTCTATGAATGTATTTTTCCGCTAAAAGTAGTAAAACTTCATTTTAGGAAAAGTCACGAGAGCTTACTGTAATCAGATTATTCAATAAAAAATGCCAGCGAAAATTGAATCAGCCCCCCCGGTATGGATAGGGTTAAAGTATTTAAGTTAAGTATGTTGTCTACTGTGTTAAATATAAATACTATTCACTTGTTGTACATATTCCAATACTATTTAGCTTCAGGCCTTGGTCAAGAACACACTTTGTATGTGATTAAATATAGTTTAAAGTGAAACAAAATTTTAGTGTCATGAATATGTTCGTTTAGTACATTTTATAATATCAATTTTTTTAATATATATGTACATAATACTTACCCTGTGTGTATGAAACTTGGAAAGATACAATTCCAAATATTAGTAAATTAAACACTTGAAGCGATATATGATTAGCCGATCCCATGTAGTAAATTTACATCATTAATGATAAAAGTATTATAATACATATATGTATGTGTACATACATTAAATCAAAATATCAATATCGATTTACAAAATTCTGGATTTTACATACACTTATATTTATATTATACTCGTAGTATAACAGTATATCACGTGTTCTAATATCCGTGAAAAATATATCATACAGATATTTCAGCAGTTATATTATCGATTAGCAAAAGAGAATTTCATACTATATCTTATAAAATCAATGTACGGTGTAGTAGCAACTTCAAGTAAAGAATATCTATAGTCTATTCCATAGAGTAATAATAGATTATTATTCGATTACTATTACTGGTAGAGTATATATTACTATTATTACTCTGTGGTGTATTCTATGTAGCTTAAAAGACAAACGATTAACGTTAAGGCTACTAAATTAACGTTAATAATAATATTTTATTTTGCGAAATTAAGACATCAAGGTATGCAGCATAAACTATATATTATCTAATAGCGAATATACAATTTAATCTTATACTATATATACAATTATTAATACATGTTCTCCACATCATTCTGCAAACATACTTTGAATATCACAATTGAAAAAATATGTAACATATCGACTACATATTAATTAATATCGCTGGATTATATATTTAAGTGAACACGCATATATGCATATATTGATAACAATAGTTTTCTTTATCATAGGATCATATGGTAATTTATTAAATATGAGCATAGTTATTCTAGTACGCAAACTATTTATTACATCAAACAATAATTACATAAATAACTGTATTTTGCTAATTCTAAACATGTTGGAGGATGTGATAGTTATTAATAAACGTTTTTAACGGTATCACTCGAATGTCTGACGGTGTTTGTATTACTTAAGTGATATAAACAAGTGATACAAACATTGAAGATATACAAACTAAAATATTTGCAACATTTGACGTTATATTATTGTTTTATATTTGGAGTGATATTGTTCAAACCTATTCGTGTTTTGCTATATTTGTATAGAGAATGAAAAAAAATGCACAACAGTAAATATATAGGTATATTGTTTGTATCGACTTTTTGAAAATTTAGCGAACAAATTAATTCAAAATGCTGAGTATTTAAAGATAGCATAATATATACATTTAACCCGCTAAATTCAGATGGCATGTAACCCATTATATTTGAATTTTATATCGCTTCGAAATATGCTGTTCTAAGAAAACTCAATTTCCATGCTAGAATTTGCGTTATACAGTTTTCCTCCAATACATTAATGAAAATAAAGTTCTGTAATTAAACCTTCAATAAGTATAATCGATAAATACACGCGGTTTGTAAACTTTAATCGATATAACGTGTGAAATATACATATCAGTAAACAAATTGTTGCAGGATCATGTAACACATGTAAACGTATTATTAGTAACATTTTTAATATCATACTCAAATATCAACTTTATATCATACTGCAATCTTATTTGAATGGAAGATAACGGATTAAAGATACATCAAATAATATCTACTTACATTATATTTTACAGATTTCAATGCTAATGTAATTATAACTATATGTATCAAGTCGTCACCTAGTAGGTACTAAAATGGCAATTATGTACATAATGTTCCTATTAAGTTATGATTTTCGAAAATGTAGTTGTGGTAAGTATTATATGTGGTTATTATATATATGTATTCTACATATACTCATTTACATGTATAGTATTCTGAAAACAGTTTAATGAATCCTTATATTTAATATTTATATTATGACTATGAGTTATCTATTGAATATGTGTTAACGTAAATAATTGTTTGCATTTGTTTTAAATATGTGAATAAATAATTCAGTCAAGTTAAATATTTAGAAATAGCAGTAACATGTATACATTCTCTGTTATTCTATAACACTACACTATTACATTTTTACACCTATGTATGCGCGTATCGATGTATATAAGAAATTTGTTATTTATTAGTTGGTTGTAAAAGGGATAGTTTTAATGGATAACATAGATTTTTTATATTAGTATATTTGTTTACGCAATACAAATAGTGATATATGTAGTAGATCTAGATCTAACATAACATAGATTTATGTGTTTCATAAGCATAGACTACTGCCATATAATGGGACGTTAAAGCACACTTTTGTGTTGTTCTAACGAGTAGGTCAAAATTATAGTTATGTAATTTTTAGTTAACAATTTTTATCTGTAGTAAATTGACTCATACATTTAATTTATAATACTTTACTCGTTTTAAAATAAGAATACAAGAAAGAAACTCTGGTTATATTAATAAATATAACAATATATATATATAAAGTTATAATAAATAATATATTACTAAAATATCATATAAAACATTATTAAAATAAAAGGAATATAATTTACAATGACTTATTTAACTTCAAATTTAGTAACACTTTGCTTAGACATATTTGCTTAGTAAGCATATTATACAAAATACATACATAAATGGTTTAAAGTAAGAATATATTTAATATATATTTCGGAGACTACTGAATATACATGATTTATATATAAACAAATATGCAGTCCTTGATATATTAATGTTATTTACGTTTAATACTAGCTAACCATACATTTACATAATGTACGCGTTTCTAGAAAGCTATGTTTTAGAAGTTAGGTATACTCGTCCAAAAACAATTTTTTGTTTAAGTAGATAAAAATAATGAATTTAACAATTTCATGAGTTAAGAAAATGTAAAAACCTTTGAACTACCGTAAATCATGGTATTATAGTAATATGCTCAAACTGTGTATGTTTATTTAAAATATCTGCTTAAATGTTATATTTGAATGAACAATAACATACATTAACACTATTTTTACTGCACGGTTGATATAGTAATAATAATAATAACGTAGGCACTAGTACCATGTAACTTAATGTATCAAACATTATTGATAAATTGTATAATTATATAATAACTTACATAGTTCAGTTGTCATGATATAATGTTTATATTGTGTGTGTTGTTTTGTCTTATCATAATCTGCAAATGGTGTTTAACTTATTTTATACGTATAATTTCAGTAATCCCAGAAGTCGGAAGTAAGCCATTTGTTCATAGTAATATTTATTATGACTGTACTTGAATTATAACATAATATTTTAATGATGTATCTGTCAACATGGTTTAATGAGCTGAATATATCATGTCATAGTGAGCTTCTATGTAAATGTATTTTTACGATTTATTTCAAATAAATATCCCTGTAAATGTAAATAGTATAATATCATATTATATTTTATTTTAATTGCAGGTGACAAAAACCCTAAAGGTAAAGTACATACTCATGTATGTTTATATAAATAATTGAAATTTATTGTATTGTGTTTAGTTTATTGAATACATTATTGTGTAATTAGTATTTTAAACTATTATATTTTTAAAACACAATTGAAAACAAATATCTAAATACAGTGCATAGCTTTTAACAATGTATTATTAAAATGTATATCAGATAAATGGAAAAATATAACTTGTATTTAGATAACAAAGACATTATCTAGAAGTCTAAAATTATGGAATTATACCTGACTGAATATTGTTTAAGTGTGTGCATATTTACTATCCATTCATTTAAGTGTATGTATTTTATGTATGTGAATATAAATATAGTATGCATATCATTATTACATAATTATTTAAAACCTGTGTTAACAATATACCAAAATAATAATATATGGTATAAAACATTATTCATGTAAATCAAATTAAGATATACACAACTAAATTTGGCATAAAATGTATTAATATCATGTTTGTGTTTTAAAACACTTTTCAACTAAACATATGTTTTCAATTGTAATTATGGTAAAATTGTTATTAATGCACCTTTTAATTGCAGTTGAAACATACACAAATATATCACTGATGCCATGTATGTATTTTCTCAACATTTTATTAAAATAGTTTTAATGAGTATAAAACAAAATTTACTAACATGTATTATATAAGGAAGCTTTCTAAAATGTGTGATTATTTTAAATGGACGGGTGTGTATTATTCGCAAATAGAGACATTTGGTTAAATTTTAAAAATAAAATCAAACATATAGAATCGCATTAAATCTCCTAACTTTATGTAACGCAAACAAAATTGAAGTTAAAATAGGATTTAGAACAAATAGTAATCTCAATAACTATAAAATTAAATAGCTATGCAAAATTTAAAAATGCTTCCTATTCGATCTTTGATCTTGTTTCAAATTGTATGTAGACTAACTATGAGTACATAATATATACATGTTTATCTGTGTTCATACAAAGTACATACGTTATTGATATACCTTTCCTAAAATATAAATACCAAATTAATTATAACATTTAGATCATACATTTATTGTAGTACTAATATTTAATCATGAAAACGATGTTTATATTGAGATTATGTTAATGCATATTTACATACATATGTATATATTTTGTTTATTTTCGCATAATAATAAACTCGTTTAGAAACGTGTTTAGTATATATATAATACAATATTTAGTTAACTTAAACACAGTTTAAGTATACATTCTAAATATAAATTTTAATGCCATAAAATCGGTTGTAATGCCATGATGTTTAGCAGCATTTCTCTATCAGATAGTATAAAAATAAATTGTGATGTAATTATATAAATACTTTAATTAATATGTTCAAACATAAAACAAACTTGCAAATTAATAATACAACTAAACGTACACAACTTACTTTATTCTGTCTATAAAGATATTTAAAGATAAAACTATTAATTATCGTAAGTAATTTTTAAATAATAAGCAAAAGTATGCTTATGATAGTCTTGTTGATGCTTTAGTAGCGTTGATATATTTTGTAACGTACATTGTTATGCTTAAACATGGACATACATGTGATTTTTTTATTCCAATATGTGTTATGCTTGCAATACATTTCAGCTATACCGGTTGATCAGTTATAGCTCTTATTTGTATAATTTTGTTTATACAAGTATTACTTTGAAAATGCAAATACAAACGTTATACTTGTAATAAATCAAAACGCACTTTACATTGTGTTTGGTGTTATTAAATTTGAAGTAAATATGTAATAGCGTTAGTATATAAACTATATAAACTATAACATAAATACATGCATCCAATGCATTTAAGTGTTTTCTAAAAAAATTGCGAAGTTGATAGGTATACGAGTTGGACCGTACATCTCATAAAATCATAATCATGCAATTATTAGGTGTGTATGTGATATTTAAATGTATTTATTTATTTCAGGGAGTCGAATGGAGCGCCAGATTTATTTAACTGAATTTAGTCTTGTCAATCAAACAAGTAATGTGTGGTATATATGTATGTTTGCATAGCTATGCATGTATTATAGTAATGTATATGGAACATGTATTACGTACTTGTAATTATGCTATCCACTAGTTTTGTATGCTATAACTCCATGATAAAACTGCTTTATTACATACGATTATTCGGGTATAGTTTCGTTTTATTACAATACATTATCATAAATTCGACAAATTACATATTATATGTAAATATAATTAATAATTGCACACCCTTATAAAATAAATAAATGTATTGTTATCAATTCAATTTGCCATATGTTAATCAAAGCCAGCGTTTAGGACACAAAACCCAATCAGACAAAAATGAAAAGTTGACTATAATCCAGTAAGACAGTAGTCGATTAGTAAGGTACAGGATTTAGGACACCCAGCAGTGTGTTAAATATTGAGACCCAGCAGTGAGATAGACCAATGTTGTACATATATTGGAATGACTGATGGAGAGGTCAAATAAAGGTTAAAACAAACATAATGTGTATAACAAGAGTTACAGAAATATGATATTTTATACATTCCTGAAAATACAGACCTAATAAATGGTGTCATGTCATTATAATTGTCTTGTAAATTACTGAAGGACATGCAAACTTCATCGAAATCTTGTTAGTTATGGTTAATAAAAGGGGAACTAGATTATTAATATAGCTTCTGAGTTTCTTCAAAATACATTTTTTTGTTAGAAATAATATATACATATATGTATGTGTTAAAATCACTCTTTTTCAACAATTTCCCAAATTATTTGAATTTATTTATAATATATATTACATTTTTACATAATATACAATTATATTAAACCTCATGTAAGTACAAATATATGCAGTTTCGACAAACGTAGTGTTCGCTTCGATTGCAAACATATCAAGTTATTTCTCTAATACTCGTTATTAACAATATTAGTTAATGTGTACATAATATAACATATATCGGTGTATGTCGGTAAAAATCATTATTATGTAGAATATTGATAATTTATGTGTATCAATACTCTATATACATATAATATACATATATAATGCATAACATATACTTACTTCAAATATATAACATAGACACACATATATGCTCAATTTAATTTGTTTCAGTTATACGTTATTTGGAATTAAGCGGATTATTTACAATAAAATCGTTTAAACGGTTAACTATTTTAGCCACTAAACAGATGGAAAGTGATGGATTAAATTTACATAATGCGTTTGATAACGATGATTTAACATACTTTAGAACATATGATGGAGGGTTAGCTTACTTTAATGCACAATTAAAAAGCTTTACATATATCACTGCCATTTATTATAAAGGCATCAATGAACACCTTAAATCTCATGAAGTGTATGTAAGTATTTTGTAAAAATTACATATTAATAATGATTTTCCAGTAGCAAATGTTTTAATTAATATACTATGTTCATTTACATATATGTCAATGTACACAGAAAATACGTATACTATTATAGATATTGTAACGTTGTACCATATGTATCAAAATCGAGCTTGCATTCTAATTATTTAAAGCAGTATTCATACGCGCTTTGTCATGTTTTGTTTTACATATGAGAAGTGTTTAATTTGCTAGCATTATTTGATTCCTTTACTAACTAATAAGTGAATTATGTAGCATGTAATATGTATGTATCATTTATTAGTAAATTGTGATATACGTTCATTACCCCGGTATTAAAGTTAAGTATTTATATTCTACTTACAGAGCCTAATGTCACAACGTAAAACAAAACACATGTTTTGCTCATTTTCTGAAGAGTTTTACGATTTTCAGATATTTTATTGTGAAGGCTTTATTCCCGCTTGGTATTTAGAATGGAGAAAGTTAGTACTGGGCTCATTAACGATTGCTACAATAGAAATATATGGATCATTCTTTGATTGTAGGTAACATCTAACTTATATATATATATATATATCCGTTGTGTGGGAAATCTTAGTTATAATACACACATGTATGTATTTGCAATTGAGCAAAAAATAGCAACTCATACAATATTGTTACAAAATGTTATATTTTCAACTTTTAATTGTTCTCCTTTTAGAAAATTCCCTAATTAACATTAAATTTGGTTTTAGTATTTAGTAAGAAAAATAATAGAAAACATGTGTAAGAATCAGCAACAACAAATAAACGCTACTATACACTTTAGAAAAATATCAAAAACAATCTATCAATACAAAAATCGTATAAATCACAAATAAGGAACAATACAAATATATTTTATTTGTTCAAAATATGGTTAACTATATAATACGTATGTATTTAACACATTATGTGTACACGTTACTTTTGTGAGTCTTGCTCTACATTATAAAAACCGTGTATATGTAATATCTAATCAAACTTCTTCAAAGCATCATGTATGCATGTATTATTATTTAGATGTTACTATGTTTTATATATCGGCGTCTTAATGAATCCATTCAATTTCACCATATTTCAAAACAAACACCAATGCAACTCTTCTTAAGAATAAACGTATAATACGAATATAAAAAAATAGTTCATGAATTTAAAATAGTTGCCCTTGCAAACAATGTAATTAACAATTGTGCTTTACTACAGCTATTTAAATTTACTTTTCTCCGTCAGATGTACTTTTCTGATGCATTCCGTTATTTTCTCCGTTTTGCTTTACAATAACTATAATAGTGGTATTCAAGTCTTTACAGTGCACCATACTGTTTCAAAAAATGTAATTTCCCTATTTAAATTGTAGTGAGACTGCCACTACAACATTACAAGGATATATCAAGAAAAGCATTTACACCTACTCCTCTAGCAAGAAAGATCATGAATCAAAATATAGAAACCTGCCTGATATGGAAACACAATATTGATATAAACATTGACATGGGAAATACTATAACGCTTGCGTACGCTGTTATTTATATACGAACGATTATTAAATCATCACCAAGAAGACTATATTCCACTTTAAAGGTATATGTTAATATTTGATTGTGTTACATTATATAACATTGTATACGACCTAATTAATTTCGTATAAATAAATATATTTGAAATGAGTGTTTCCCTAGAACACATTGTATATTCGACAAAGTAAATACGTATTTATTAATTGACATACATGTTCACTTTTAAAGAAGAATGTTTAGTATATTCAGTCGTATTTGTACAATTATGATATTGTGTATCCATTGCTTTATATGTAAAACAATGGATAACAATACTTTTACGAATAAGCAAACATTAAAATATATTCAGTAACATATTACTTAAACATTATTGTGTTGTACAGGGTGTCCCTTAAACATGTATTTATTAAACATAAGTATTAACAGATTTATGTGAAATAATGTAAAAACAAGTTATATGAATTTTATAAACACTTTTAAAATTATTGACTACACGAACTACAATTTTATATAATATTTGTATATGATTGTACATTAAGTAATCAACGATATATATATATATACTATTTATTAAAATTGTAAGCATAATAAAGATTACCTAATATCAATGCTTTGATTAAAGCTTATATCACGTATATTAAAAGTATTACAGTTTTTATAATATGATTTCAGATAGTAAATTTGTATTTATATTTTATGCATGTATGCATATTTAACTGATGTCAACCAAATTATTTCCAAAATATACTAATAATAATACGTATGAAAATGTAAATTGTATACTCTATATGAAACCAACGCATTTACACGTTAATAGTCATATCCAACAGATTGTAATGGTTTAGATATATTCTTTTTAGATTGATGTTGAGAATCCTCCGAATATATTATGTAACGATAGAAAATATGGTAAAGGGGATGAATCGGTAATTGTGTTGCCTTGCTATCAAAATGGTCAATATATACAATTTTACGTTCATAATTACCCACAAATGATGTTGTGTGAAATAAAACTATATGGCATATTTGGTAATTTGAGTCGTTTTTATGTCTATAAATTTGTTTAAATATAATAATATACGTTTGAAAAACCTTCACACGTTTGACACATTTAAAATTAACAATTACATTTAAAATGTTTAGAAAAGTAGTAAACTAACATTTTCAAATACATTTACTATTGTAGAAAAAGAAAATTGCCACAAAAACGCTGAATATAAGAAAGTATGCCTAAATAGTTCTGATTCTATTTGTGATTCTGCAAAATGTGTATGTAAAAACGGAACTCTAGGAGACGGAATTAATTTTTGCAATGACTGCAGTTTGTGTGGGAACAGAAGTTACTGCGATGAAAATATAGTTGGATGTCAATGTACTTTAGGCTATGTTAAAAGTCATGTTTGGCCATTTCCGTGTGTGAAACCTATTAGTAAGTTTCTAAAACAAAACAATAACAATTGTGTTTTTAAAAGTACGCAAACTGTAAGTAAAACAGGTATTATTTGTTTTACCTGGTTATAGTATTATTAAAGTCTATAATTAATGTCACTATATAGCAATGAATAAACTCATTTGTTTAAGTTGTCTACGTATTTCTTTTAATTAATTTCATTAATGCAGTGTCATTTGATTTAAAAAATAGATTGTTTTTTATTAATATTATTATTGCATTTAGCATAGTGGAAAAATTCTGCAAAATTTGGTTTGATTAAGTTAATAATGAGTATTCTTATATATTAAAAATATAAATCCAACCTAACATATTACAATAAATTAACATTAACGATAAATGCGTTTAATATGTTTTCATAGTGTTTATTTGAAGGATATAGTAAAATATGCATGCATACTACTTTAGAATGTAAAGAGAACTGTCACTCTAATGCGAGTTGCAACAATGGATTTTGTGAATGTCCACCTAATTTTGGAGGAGATGGGATTACAAAATGTTACAATTGTTCTATTTGCGGAAAAAATGAAATGTGTAAACGCGATAGTTGCGAATGTATTTTTGGATATGGAAGAAGAGGTCCAAACAATACTTGCACAAAGTGTGAGTAGATAATGTAAAGTAACATTTTATTATTATTCACAATTCTAAGTCACATTCAGATGAACAAAACAATGAATTAATGCTACTGAGCCCTTAAAAGCTTTTTCGGTAGTTGAGTTAAGCCTTTGACATTAAACATATTTAACAATTCAATTTTAGTGTTAACATTATAATTAAGTCGATTTATACGTTAATATTAATTAGTAAATGGTTCATGTGTGGCAAACATATTTTTAAATATGATATAAGTGTATAAGTTATTTTATAAATGTATTGAATTATATATTTATAGTTTGACACAAAAAATATAATAAACTTAATTTTAAAAAGGCCTATAATTGTTTTAGTTTTGTACCATATTTTCAATCAAATTGTGATGTACCATGTAACTATTCCAATAAACTATAAAAACAGTAAAGTAAATCATGATAGTGTGTAATATGTGCATGATTAAACAATTATTTGAAAAGCGATTGTTCCTTTTTTAAATTTAAGTATGCCCAATGGATTGTCACATAAATGCTAAGTGCATAAATGGAGCATGTGTTTGCCCCGCATTATTTATCGGTGATGGAGTATACGAATGTTTCAATTGCTCTTTGTGTGCCCGAGTCAATGCACAGTGTATACCATATGCCTGTAAATGTGATGATGAATACGAAGGAGACCCATTTGAGAGATGTATACATATCGGTGTGTTACATTTCATGATTTACTTGCTATAAGTAGTGACATTTTACAATTTATAAGTTACATTTTTGTATTTTTCTTTCAGAACCTGAATCCCGAGAACGTTCAAAAAAATGTATATTTGTCATTGGCTAAAACAGTTTGTGTATTAAATGTGATATTTAGCAATGCAAATTATTAAATTGGATAAATATTTTGCAATAATTTAGAATAACATATATTCCGATATAATTTATAAACTGTTTAATTTTGTGTTTAAGTTATATATATATATATATATGCATATATCATGTAAGAATAATTAAAATAAGATAAATACCGATTCTATACTAAGCTTGCTATAAAAAAATGTTAGGTATGTTGTATACGGTTAAAATTTTATCTTACGTTATTGTGCAATGTTATACATATAACAATATTTAAATACTATAGTTGACATGTAAACTCATTTTCATTATTTCAGGGATTATAATAAGTGGAATTACTTTTGTTTCATCGGTTGTACTATCTCTGGTAGTCTTAAAGATCTTTGCCCGAAATATACCTTTCCCTAAAAAATATATTACATCGATGTCAACGTAAGTGTTTTTTGAATATGATAAAATGTATATAACGTAGAATAATGTTTTATTTTTCTGCATACGAATAACTAAAACGTACAACTATGTTTCAAGTTATATACGCCATTGGTAAAAAAGATGATAAAATGATATTTTAATGTTATATTGTATTGTATTGTATCAATCATGAGTTCATATATTTTCAATAATTATGAATATTTTCCCTAATTTCGATTTCAATTTAGCTAAGATTATCAATGAAGATATCTAGTCTAACATCCTAATCTTAGATAACCAAGGGTATTTCCCCTCCTAAGATAACCAAGGGTGATTTTAAAAATCACCCCTTAAAATTGTATAAAAAAAGTTCAAACCAAGAAATTAACATGTAGTAGTGTTGTACAAGAAAAAACTGAATGATCCTCCAATGTTACATAAAATATGAAATAAAGTTCAATGGAATGTCAAATATCTATCTAACTACAAGCACATATTGCATGAGACTGTAAGAACTTCACTGTGTTTACCACAAACTGGTTGTGTGCACTTTTCACATCGAAGCTTGAACAGGTTTGCTACTCTTGCAGATTTATCTGCCTCTTTGCACCTCACACATCGTTGAAGGGTGACTGCATCAGGTTGAACAGCTGCTGCCATAACATGAGGAGGAGCTTCCTGATTTGCAGCTTTTGATACCAGTTTGATGACGCTGGTTTGCAGTCCAATTTGGTCTGTCAATCTGAACATCATACGTTCTCTTGCCAATTCAGTTGCTAATTGAAGAAGAAATGGTCGACGTCTTCTTGAAGATGAAACTGTGATAAAGTTAGGGTGCACCGAACCGTAAATAGGGAAGGCATGGATGCTAATTATATCGAGCATGTTCTGAAAGTGAACAACTGACCATCTGTATACCTTTGTTCTGACGGTGTATGTCTTACACATTTCATCAATATTGTTCACTCCGGGCTTGGTATCATTATAATACAACTGTAAGTCACTCTTACGCTTGGCATCATCTTTTACATCTGCATTATGATGCATTGAGGAAATCATGTACACTTTTCTGGAAGGCTTCATTTGGTAGGACTGAAAGGTGACTATTTTGTTATCATCGCCAAAAGCAAATGCAGATTTATATTTTTCTTATGTCTCATGAAGGATTGGAGGTATCAGTATTAATATACATGATTGGACAAGTGTAAAGTGTAGTGTATATGTAAAGACAAAAAGTCATTAAATGTCAGCTTATTGAATTGAACTCAGTAGTAAAAAATAACTGATTTAATGTTGGGGTGATTTTAAAAATCACCCTTGGTAATCTAGGGTTAATCATGATGCGTTTTACTTGTTCTCAATTTCGGAAAGTAATGTATGTTCATGGTTTATATTTTTGTATAAACAATGGAAGTTATTCTTTTTTCATAATAAATATAATTGTTAATATTATGTGTATATTGCTTTATCGTTGTAGGACTATATAATATTAAGTTTATATGCATAGGTCATTTGATTACGTTTGTGTTATATGTATAATAATGTCCCAGGAATCCAGTAATAACCAAATAAATGCAGTAACTTCCATTTGTTGAGCACACATAAAATTCTGAGTGGCGGGATAACGTTATGTCTAAATTAAAATGCTACATGTTTACAGACCATACGAGTGGTATTTCCTACATTTCATAAAACAAGTTTAGTCATCTTATATCACACGAAATGTATTAAAACATTAAATTGCAATTACATCTCGCGTATACATATAATCTACATACTTAAACGAAATATTAAAGTTATATTTTACAAACTTGAGTGATATTGAGGGATATATGAAATACACTAACTATCACATTGTGACAAGTGAACCGATTTTGATATTTAACTGAACATATTAAAAAACAATTACAATGACATTATGTGTAATTTCATCAAATGTATTCAAGCAGGTAATAGCATATTATAAATCATACAAGTGTCTTCAGTTGTTGCAAATGTATTTATTTTAAAGTTTTACACCGGTTTTATTTGCAACACTTTTCTATATATAAAAAACTAAATACTAGAAATGATTTTAAATGATATACTAAAAACAAATATTATATTTTAACATATTTTCCATATACATATTAGTACATGACGTGTGTCAATTATTTATATTCATTGTGTATTTTTTACATATGTATGTTACGCATAACATGTGTAGACAATTAAATAACTTATCTACATTTGTAAAAACGAATACCGCGTAGTGATTTTTATACTTTGTTTTCCTTGCATGATGTAGTATACCTAAATTTATACATATATCCGAATGTTTTGTCTAAATCGTTCCTATGATAAATTGAGTGGCTGAATTTCATTTTAGAGACCCAAAATATAGAATGGGACAAGAAATTGAGGTACCAAAAGTCGAAGCAGTTTTTATTAAACCAAATCAAAATGAAGATGGAATACAATTTCATATGATACAACGAGTACTAGATTAACAAACATAAGATATGTAGTCAACATATTAACGTGTATTTAATATAATTACCTTTGTAATTGTATGTTTCAAATGCACATAATATAATGATTTGTTGATTTTAAGTATATTTAAAAATTGTATTTAGTATTTATGAACACACTACATAATGTTATATGTTTATGTATGCAATGCTATTATACACATTATAATATAATATATTCATGATATTATGTATTACATTTATTGTTTGTACGTAATTAAATATGTCTATATGCGTGTATGTACATTATATACGACCGAGGCATACATTTGTTGGTAACATGTATTATCAAGAATTACAACAACAACAACAACAACAACAACAATTAATAACAAATAATAATATGGAACAATAATCTACAACGTATAAATTTACTTTTGAAATGTACATGTTATACATGGATAAACAATTATCTCGTAAATAACCGTGATCTCAGGAGGAACTAATGCATGTCAAGACTTAAAATACTATTAAAACTTAATTGCAATTTTATTATAAATATTTGCATTTGTAAAACTAGTTTTAAGAAATGAAGTACACGCTTTTTTTAACAATTTACAATTTCCTTTAAGTGTTAATAAAAATTGTTAAATTACATATAATATAGTAAACACATACATTTTTTGGTATTGCAATTGTTAAATACTATATTTTAGTTTGTTGAGCAGATACGTTTATATTTGTGATCTTTATTTTGCGTTAATTTATAATTTATGATTTACTAGATTATAAAATAACTTGTTAAAACAACAACTGTAGACTGGGATGTTTGTGACAGTATACAGTTCAATACTACTATGTTGATACCATGATGCTTTTGCAAAATCATGCAGTTAAACAGATTATGTTGTAAAACAGTTTTATACACAAACAGGCAATAAATTACATGTTACAGACTACTTAGGGTATGCTAAAATTATTTGAAAGTACATGCAGATATAGACGCCAAACCCAGAATAAGAAGCAGACTACAAGCGATTATATCGTTTTAACAAACCGCATGTGTAGTTTTTGAGTAATGAATTCCTCCAAGAAAATCACGTAACACGCGCAGGTGCTTTATCAGCACTACAAAGAATGGAGGTAACATTACGATAATTGAAAAATCCCGGATTTCAAAGTTCTGTTGGTTATCAATCAGGAATTTTACAAAGTATAACTGTAAGCAAGACTGTTACTAAATCACTCACAAGCATCGCTGAATAAAAGGAAAACTGGACCATATTTCCACAAAATGCTGATTTGATTCGCGAAGCAAAAGAAGATTGGTTTAGATAGTTTGAATTTCCATCGTGGATTGGAGGGATTACTGCACTCAAATAAGAATTGATAAACCTTTAGATCGATTCGGTGATGATGCATATATACGGTAACTATAATATGTATCAAATGTATTTTTAGAGCACGCAGAGAAATAGCGTAGGTAGAAGTAAAAGCAATTACTTTCAAGTAAAAGAAAATAATTATTCATGTAAAAAGAAGCAATTGCTTTTGACCTTTTGCTTTTACTTGAAAGTAAAAGCTTGAAGTAATTGCTTTTTTTTATTCATACCGCCCTATATATACACTGCATTTAAAATATCAATTTATAAATTGACTGTTTTAATTAAATTTTGAATTTATAAAAATTTATATTTATTAATACGTTTAATGTTTTGCAGATTTCAGGATATATGCAATCAAAGCTAAAGTTAAGAAAAATAATACTCATTTAATTTAGGGCTCAGTAAATATAATTGTTTAATATTATAGGTGTGTTCCTATATTTGTTGTTGTATCTTCTGATAGTCTGATAAAAAGAAGCCGATATCTAAAAAAACGACAAAGTCATAAACATGCAGCCTATAACAAGATAACATTGCCATGTATAATGTAAAACATTTATAAAAAAAATGGTAAATGGTAGTCAATTAAAGATGGGGATATAAAAAATGACGCCAGGAAGATGTGTAATATTTTAATAGTTATGTCTATTCTTGGTGACAAACTAAAAATGCACAATTTTCAACAAGCGTATTGATTATAATACATTATACTGGACAATTAAAATAGAGATCTGGACCATTGTATATCTTCTGGAAAACATAATTTATGCCAGACGTTTCGAAGATGTTATGGTATTACTGTGGTAAGTAGTGGTATGGGTAGAGCCTCTTCTCATTACAGTATCGTCTAACTGTGGAATAGACGCATTCATTTCTAGATGCGTAAATCACACAACTAATGTCTATAATTAGTTTATTGTCACACTTGTATGATGTGGTGTGTGTGGATAGTTGCCTGCTAAACATTCGTCACATTTTTTTTTAATTTTGGCACCAAGACTAGACATAACTATTAAAATAATACACATCTCCTTGGCGTCATTTTTTATATCACCATCTTTTATTGACGGTACCATTTATCATTATTTTAAAATATGTTTTTCCAATATATCTACATGGCAATGCTATCTTATTATTGGCGGCATGTTTATGACTCTGTCGTTTTTTGGCATATATAAAGTGTAAAATTCAATAAAATGAGACAAAAAACTTGAACATTTTTTCAAATTGTATACAAATTACATATATTGCACTTATTAGTCTAAAGTAATTGCAATCCTTGATTATATAATATTTTACCAAATAATTGGCTTACTCAAAAAAACTTATTTTGTATTCGTGTATGCCTCATTGCTTCTGTAAAAAAATACAGTGGCAAGCATTTCTTGAGATTTGATGTTATTAGATTTTAATGAATTTTACAGGTTATGTACCTATATGTATATCTATGTTTCTTATTGATATATAACTTGTTTATAATTTTAAAACGCAAGCATTGTACTAATTAAACTATTCGTTCTTTAATAACTGTACTTCATATCATAAATAACATTCTTGCTTTTCAGAATCTCGTTAATTTTGAGGAAATCCTTATTTTTTGGCACTGTCGTTTTTGTTTGTACATATCAATTCAGTTTAAAAATAAAATGTGTGATTTAAATATAATATATTAAAAATGTACATATTATGTTATTATTATATGATACACATATTATTAACATATGTGTATTAATTTAAGTTCATACATACAATGTAAATAATAATTATTTAGTTATTTATAAAAACCTGAACTTGTACAACATATAGTTTCGCACAATGCATCGTTAATGTGATTAATTTCAAAAAGAATTCTATTTTGTTGTAAATAGTTGTAAATAATTGTTGTATATTTTACCTTAAACGCTGGAATATATGTAAAGTAAACATTCATAACAAAATAAAAAATTAAACATATTTCCGAACAAAAATTGTCCGCTTTGCTTAAAATAGTTACATTTTGGTGTTGTTTCATTTTCACGCAAAATCTGCGCTTTTTTATTTCGTTACTGGTTGTTAGATACGACTTCTTTTTTCGTCGCGTATCGCTTGGTGGGCATGACTCATTAGAAGCTCATTTATTGGATCTCATTTTTGCGACGCAGTCGTTTTTTGTTTAGATATCATTTATGTACCAAAAAAATCGCCGTTTTGTCCATATTTAACAATATTTATACATTCTCTGTAGTATTATATAGCTGAACAATTTTCTATAGCAGTATGATGTATCTATGGTGTATCTATGTTTCTATGTATCTATGATGTACCTATTATTAACAGATTTCATTGTCATAGATATGTCAATGAAATAT
>JAYRBW010109926.1:0-18325 GCA_036023295.1 Invenusta paracnida
TTTTATAATGACGAAGATTTACAACGCAATGCATATGAAATCAATAAGAGTCAATACTCTATGTATTACTCTATGGTTATAACAACATAAAGGAAGAAAACAAAAGCTGGTGGCTGAAGTATAAATTTTATAAATATTATTTCTAATATTTCATTTTTTTGGAAGAGCTTTTCATTCATTAGGTGCTGAGAAATAAGTGAAATATGCACACCATATACAGATAAATTAAATAAATCTCCGATTAAGTGAAACACAGATATTTATATAGCAAACAGAAATGTAATATCATAAAGCAATCAATTAAGTTACAGACCGATAAATAAGATTAATAACATAACCGCACATATTTACGAAGCGAGATTATCCTATGTTAAAAAACGCTATCTCTAGATAATTTTTATTTACGAAAGAGGATAGTCAATCCTTATATTAAATTTCGACTAAATTATAGAGTGATTTTCTAACTAGGAGTGTAGAAGATTAGACTTATTTTTACCTGGGCGTTTGTTGTGAAATAGCGGTGGATTTTGATCTTTATCCAGCTATACGAAACTATGTACAGAGTAAGGCCAATAGAATTGTATCTAAGAAGATGTGTAAATACTGAAGATGCAAACTGTCGCTCTAAAGATTTTGATTAAACCCTTACACTCATAAGTTATTCTTTTGGTTTCCGTGAATCAATCGCTCAACGCGAAAATACTAAACAACCAATACCGTTTCATTGCCTGTTTTTCGGAGACCCTATATAAATCGAACAATCAAGAAACTTTTAAATAATATTTATGTACATTTATTCTGCAGCCACCGGCTTTTGTTATCATTCTTTATATGTTTACAATAAGGCTGCAAGGGAACTAAAGTTTATTTAAATATCAGTGTAGGTATTATGTATATTAATTTGTAAAAATGTATTTATTATTTTGGGAATTTATGGTTTGTATTGGATGTTATACAAAAAATTATTAATAATTAAATAGATATTATATAATATATTAATTTTCTATATATCATATATAGAAAATTACAACAAAAAATCCTGAAAAGAGAAATTACAGGAAAATAATTAATATAGAAACAAACAAGACTATCTGAGGATATTTAGTATATAAAAATATAATTCATATAAATATATCAGTCAAATAAAACTTCAAATGTAATAAGAAAAATGACATATTATTCTTAAGAGTGTAAATAACATAATTTCACAAGAACACTCAACTTTAGCATAATTTTAATAAAATAAGAAATTAACATTATTAGCTTACCGAATAATAACCAAGCTACGAAGAAAAGTACAAATCCATAAATAGCCCGAATAGGCTCCGGGGCAGGACTGGCTTCATTAGACATAAAAGCTGGAAAAAGATAAGTACATATAGACATATAAGGAAGTTCAATATATTATAATAAACATATTAAAAATATATAACATTAATGATTTAATTATTATTTACAATAAATAAATAAATAATCAGTAGCCTTATTACTAAATTTGGTATATTATTTACATGTTAAATAATAATATGAATATTTCAAAATTTAGTTATTTTGTTAGTTATATTTTAATATTTGCAGTAGATTATGAAGTCATGAAAATAACCGTTAATTTTTAAATAAATTGCGGACATTATTAAAAAAGAATTCACTGCGGTTATATTGGAGATCTTATACTATTGAAAGTTAGATATATAAAAATAATTTAATGGTTGCTTCATTGCGATTTAAAAAATAAAATTTGTCAGGATGAAAACGATTTTAGTGAAAGTATTTAAAGTATTCCAAAAACCGCTACATCATTTTATAGAAAACAAATTACTTAATTAATTAAAGTAAAATTACTTACATATATATTCCACAAAATATACACATTAGATTCTACTCTATATTTATATTGTGAAATATGCATAAACAAGGTTTGAGTAAAATCGACAATAATACGTTAATTAGATTATACTTAATTTACATATATAATAATACATAATACATGTATATATATTATTATTTTTTAATAACTTAAAAAAAGGCAAAGGTCCCGGCCATATAAAACGTGATTTTCAGTTTATTAAAGACTAAACTTCAAACAATATTGTCAACTTCTAACATTTAGTTATATGAGGAGGCTCATACAAATCGCTTTATTTCAAAACGAGCAAGCTGTAAAACTGAAATAAAATTGATCTTATGATAATGCACTAAAATATCAAAGGATAGGAGGTATTCTTCAAAGTAGTTTTTAAGTATACATTGACAATTATTCTACTTTTGTAAGTTTATGGATTATATTAAATATATGTACAATGAAATAATTTTCAGTAATATTACTCCAACATATTTCACATTAAACAAATTATTAAGGCCTATATTTGAAAATATATATGTATACTAATTTAAAAATGTGTTTCTATAAAAAAATAACAATTCATTTAAAATAAAGAGTAAAGTATCTAAAACTTCGAAAAAGTAAAACTTTAGATACATTGAGTAAACATACCTGAGACGACATTTTTTATAGCAAATAAAAAGGATTTAAATATATTCTAGATGTGTAAATACAACACCAATCATTCTTAAGTTTCACTAAATCTTTATTATCATCAAGAGTGATAATTTTTGACAGGGCCATAAACTGTTAAACAAAATAAAATGATTAAATGTCAAAAGATAGGAAGCAAATATGTAATAATAAAAGTAAACAAAAAACGAAAAGTGTAGTATAAATATGTTTATTTATTTGTCAATACTGTACAAATGTGAAATATCTAATAAAGAATAAGTAAAAAGATATTAATTTATACATAGAGAAGAGATATATAACGAAGAGTGTACTTGCACTGCACATATTTTAATTTTTATACATGGTAATACAAGATGATCTACTTATAGAATGATTTGATTTTTTGATATTTATATAAACAATGTGAAATATTCTGGCACAGTGTTTCTTTTTCTTAAAAAATATAGATATGAATATGTTATTCTAAATAAACAACCCCAGAAAGATAGTATAAAACAAATCTTGTCGATCACAGAAAATATGTAAATTTCACAATTATTCAAAGTTCAGCTTCTTCAGGTGTCTCAGCTACTAAGACTTCTCTGTTCTCATAAGTCCAAAAACCATTCAGATCGATAAGGATACTGACAACTGTATCGCCTTGAGCACTGAAAAATATATTTAAGCGTATTAGATTTTAAATTTTACACACGTGCAATATGTGCAAAAATGTTGTTAATAAAAGCAGTAGATACTTTTTGTCATAGAGTATACATCGAGAAACGACTCCGATGTTTTGAATATATACATTTAAAAATACACATCAAAAATATTCTAACTAATTGTTGGTTTCATTTTTTATATACTTTTTAAATTTAAACTAAAACGATTTTTTTGTTATACTGCTGCTCGTTTAGCCTTGATTTATGAGTAGTATAATGTAAATAAATATTTCTTTTGTTCGTAACTAAATAGATAAAGCAGAAACGACCTATTTATTAATAATATAAACATAGAAAACTGAAATAGATGATGTGATATATATATATATCCAAGCATATTAGTACTTTATAAAAACAATAAATATGCATAACGTACTAATTTACAAATTAATATACAAATGGAAATCATGAACAATTACCTATAAAAAAAAAATTACATACTAAAGATATATCATGTTATTTTTGCTATAAAATATATACATTATCTGCAGTCTATAGTCTTGCATTTGAAAAAGTAAACGTTCAGATTTTAGTGATTACATCAGTCATAAACGGCATTTTTAATGCTAAAACATTTTCCAGGGTAGACATAAATGGCGACCATCAATATTAACAAAATGCCAATAATAGTATTTTCTTTTCAAAAATACGTGTAATATATTTATTAATTTATTATTTAATAATTATAAAATTATATTTGTTATGTATTATCAGGCATGATAACAGAGAACAAATAAATTTTTGGAAAATATGTATCACTCCATTATTCATGGGGTCTATGGCGAGGCGAGCAGGCAAGCCTATAAAACAGCGCGTAGCACTGAATATTTTTGTGTTTTATAGCTTTTAAAGGCATTTAAAATAATTATTTCATTATGATTTTAGGAGATACACGCTAAAGTCGAAGAGAATAAATAGATATTTTAATTATTAAATTTTAATGTGGGAATATCCATGAATCAGTGCAAAATTCATATTTAATCAACCGATTTCAATAACTGATTTTTTACTCAAATTTAAAAAATAATCAGCAAGAAATAGATTTGTAAACTTCATCAAAACTGAAATTAAATTTTTAGAAATACAATATTAAAGCCCCACACCCCACACATACCTCCCCAAACATATTATTACATATTTAGACTGATCTCAAAAACCATCAAAATATCATCAGACTTTCCGAATTATGTACTCATCGTAACTGTAGTTAACTTATAACTCTCAAAATATAGATTTTATTTATTTTTAAATCAGAGTCCATAGAGTCATAACAACGACCTGTCTTTTCTCTGTGTTTTTCTATTTATTATTTAAAAGAAAGCACTTTCTTACTTTAGTCTTATTGTATAAGTTTATAAATGTAATTTATATTAGATCAGTCAATATGGATTAAAATGTTTATAAGTAGGATTGTATTTATGCCATTATATGAGATATATGAAGATCTTAGATGCAAAAGGGGTTATCGACATTTCAGAAGTTGTTGGTAAATTAACATTTTCTTTTCTTACTAAACTATTCTGTGTATTTATAAATAAGAAATATGCCACCGGATAAATAAGATTCATTAATATCGATTTATTATAAAATAAATTAAAATTTGAAGCGTTTTGGGAAATATATTGTCATACATACATACAAACGTACCATAACTATAATTATTTTAAGTTATGTAAAAAAAAAAATTGAAACGGAGTATCCGTTATTAAATAATAAACATTTAAAAATTAAATTACACTTTACTCTTAATTCATGCAGGTGGCAATCCCTTTTCTTCGCACAGAATTTGTATAGAAAAGTAAAAAAGAAGAAAATTTCGAAAAAATTGTCGATAACCCCTTTTGCATCTAGTAAGCTCTCTATATGCTAATAATGAGTATTTTTCTCTTTAACAAAATGAGTTTGAAAAAGAATCGATTACATTTCAAATTAAATATTTTATAAATATATAACTGATAATTAAGTTGATTGTACTCGTAACTAAGTTAGCCCACTCCTATTTTACAAAGAAACAATATTGAATTATTTAGCAAATTGATAATTTCTACCATGCTATCAAATCATCCAATGTGATACGGCTAGGATTTTTTGGCTTGACCATATCAAAAATTTCGTCCTGAACATCTCTGAAAGGAGGTGGCTCAATTCCCTGTTCGCGCATACGTTCCTGGATGGCTCGGAAGAAATAGTTGAATGTCCAAGGTGTCAGGGCTCCAATACTCTCGACATCCAAAATTCGAAACAAATATTGGAGCGACTGCGGTTCCTGCTTGTTCTCAAGGGCTAAAACGAAGTCCAGGTATGTCTTGTAGTCCTTAAAAGAGTAAATATAACATTGGATATTGTTTACATAATTATCTTGTAGACATACTTAATTTACACATATAACAACGGAAATTTATTAACTGCTACAATTTGTTACACAGAATGTTATCGTTTCAGTTAAGACACGTCATTGTTTTTGCGAAAAATTATTATTTATGCTTATTTTATACAAGTCGGCATTGTGTAAAATTTAATATTTCTGAAAAGTGAAGTAGTAAACTTTTAAACTATGAAGTATAGAGCATGTTAAATATAAATCAGTGTTTGATTTAGATGAGTAAAGAACAAAAGATATAATTTCTATACTAGTTACTAATTAATTATAGTTAAATAAAAAACACGGTCGTATTTTCAGGCTTAGAAGGTTATATTTATTTTATAATTAAAATAATTAAAATCTAATTGAAAGAAAAGTACATTTGTTTAGAATGCTCACAATTAATTATAGTTAAATAAAAAACACGGTCGTACTTTCAGGCTTAGAAGGTTATATTTATTTTATAGTGTATAAGGATTAATCTTCATATAATATGTGTTATTACCATTTCACCATCATAAGTAAGACACTCTTGGAAGACACGATCTAGAAAAACGTGTGTGAGTGTACCAGTGGCGTATCTAAATGGGAAAAAATTATATTAACTGTAGATAAAAAAATAATGATGTTAACCAACATAGCAAGAGACACATAAATAAAATGGACAAAGTTGCTTAAACCTATAAACCCTTTATCAAGGTTCCCACGCTATCCATACCTAAAAAGACATTTTAAAGGCTTTTTCGTGGAAAAATGTATGGACTTCGTTGAATAAGAGGGGAGTAAAATGTAGTCTTTAAAAAATGTTAAAATTTGAAGAGTGTTTTAATTGATTTGATTATAAAAAGCTCTAGTGAATACGATTGTACAAAAAATATTTAAAAATATACCTAATCCACGAATACAATCATTAAATATATAAAAATAGATTAACGATAATTTTTTATTACAAGTTGATATAATTTTATTCGAAGATTTAGTAAAGTTAGTCTATATATAGCAATTAATTTATGTAGTTGTAAGTTTTTCTCTTTTGATGTAATTTCTACAAAAAACTTCAAGAAAAAGTGTCTGATGTCATCTGCAGTCCGTTTTAAAACATTGGATTTGACAATCAACTGTTTATCATTCTTCTCGGCAGCATCTGCTGCACTGGCTGACCATCGCCTCAATGATTTTTCTTGGTTTTTAGATTGGCTAGTTCTTCGGAGAGACTTGGCCCGTTTGTTGCCACTCTCTTAGTACTCCTTTTCAATTCAAAACATTGATGGTACCTCTAACAGACTGTAATTGCACTGGACAGAAGTGCTGGTTGGATTTTATGATTTTCCTTGTGCGACTTGCTTTTAGTAGGATTTTACACAGTTTCCTCTCTAATTGAAGCTATGTTATTATTTTTGTATCAAATTTGACAAACAGTCAAGATACTATTATTGGGAACACATCATGTCAACCAATTTTGAAACTCTTTTTTTCTAAAGCCAAGTTTCTCAAAAAATACATTAACCTTCGTATTCACATGTAAAAATGAGTATCAGAGCTATATATAAAATAAGAATATTATAAACATATAATGCTTAACCCATAATGCATTTCCCTTGTTGTTTCTGGTCAATTTAGTATAAACTTATTTATTTCATAAAAGGTAAAACTATTTGATGTTAATGTATAAAATAACAAAAAAAACAATACAATTAGAAATATAATTTAAAATGTAAACAAATAACACAAAATTCCTGGTGTGATATCTGCATACCAGTCAAATAGAAAAAAAACTCATAAAATGTGATTCTTAAAGTCTGATTAAACTTTGCAAATAATTAAATACTGTTAAATACTTTCAAGGATTGCTTCAAAATTTAAAGTATTTAGGATCCGTGAGAACCCTGGAACTTTCTTATGTTTAAGGTAGTTTTTATGTATCATGATAGCTGGACGTAAAAAGTCAGATAGACCTTTATAATAAAATATATTCCCAACAAAGTGCGAAAAAATTAAGACTTTAGTAGCAATTATATAACAATGATAATTTGGCTAGTCAGCAAAGGTCCTCTTTACTCACTTTGCGAGTTCCTGTTTGCTCAGCATGCCATTCTGGTCCCGGTCGAGGTGTAGATAGGTCCCGTAGACCCGGAGCGCTGAGGGCGCACTGAACCAATTGCTTTCCTGCTGAGTCTCTGTCAACTCCTCATCGCGCAGTTCTAGAAGGTCGTCCAAAAAAGAGCATGCAAGAATGTCCGCGATCTTTACCCGGCCCGTGCGCAGAGGGTCTAGGAAGAAGAAGAACTTTCGAACCGCTGTGCACACATAGAAGGAGTAGAAGGACTTCTCCAAGCGATCCAGCTAACATGACACCCGGCAGAAGTGAGGTGCAATTGGGTGTTAGAATAGAAAATAGATTTTAAGTTTCAGTTATCTACTAAAGTATTTAGAAATACATTTTATACCAGAAATGCAATAGGAATATGCCAATAAGAAACTTTCCATTGGACTATTGAACAATATAAATTTACTGTATTTTTTAACTGATAAAAAAAGTTATTCATTACAATAATTAACTTATTGCATTTGTTTAAGATCATTTATTATTATTGGGTCATTAGATATTTTATGAAATACAGTTGGATTTTAATTCACCTGAAGTAAAGTTGGAATAAGTTCAAGAATGTAGTTTTCAAGGTCTGACTCTTTGAGATATCCTTGTCCGGCTACATCATACAGAGATAGCCCTATTCGTGTCTGATGGAGCCAAACTTTTTTCATGACATAGTTAAAGAGATGCATGATGCTGATCCGACCAAATGGATCGTCACTAAGTAGCTTAGCGAATACCTTAGCCTTAAAGAAAGGTCTGGAAATATACAGTGGTGTGATTCAAAAGTCATCATATTTATAAATACATACAACATACAAAAACAAGATACACAACTTAACAAATAGTAAATCGATAAAATGCACTAAATACAATAAATTTTACCAACGTATAAAGAAGACTAAAAGTATAATTCTTCGATGTCTATAATATAAACATTAATTTGTATTCTAATTTGTCAAGGATTTCATTGAATAAATAGATACATACGTTATGATTCAAAGATAGCATTTATATTAAGCAGATTAATGTTTAATCTTTGATATTGTTAAAATAACAAATATGGATAAAAAATGATGTAGATGTTATGCAATACACTATCAAATCATTCAGCATGATTGGATCGCAAATTTATTTTGGTTCTTTGTTAGAATATTCTACTGATTTAAGGAGAGTTTATATGCAAATATACAAAAGCATAAAAATCAATCTACTCATCCTAACAATTATTTTTTAGAATCTCTCCGGTGCAAGAGATCCTTTTAAAGTTATAACCAATAAAATAGAATAAATAAAATATGAATTTGTTTACTTTTGTTAATTTATTTAATATAAAAGGTATATTAAAACTTAGACTAATACTTTGATAAATCCATGTACAAAATGTCCAAAGATTTCTACATAATTATGTTGTTTATACTTACTTGCACTTCTCCCCTGCCTTCTCAGCAACATTTAAAAAGTCTACGTAGCTGATCATCTGTTCATTGTCAATGACTGGGGGAGTGTGATGCTTATCCAAAAGAAACCACAGGCCCTAGAATTTAAAAGGAAAGAAACTATATTAAAAATACAACACAAGAAAATATTATTCTAAATATTATGGTCACTACCTACATTATAAGTGACCGAGTACTAATGTCTTTTGTCTTTTTTTAATTTAAGTAAAACTAGAATTTATAAATTAAGAGATAACTGAACAAAATTATTTTTAATAAAAACAAATTATGGTACAATAAACATGTAATGTTATATTAAAATTATTTTTTAAATTAAGCACAATCAGCCAGTTTATTTAATCATTTTTAAACTTAATACATTTTCCAGTTTAGTTAAAAGCCAAAACATAAAAACACTTGAATTATCTACATAATTAGCTTAGTATAAGAAGAAAAGAGGAAATGTGCCACACTTACCTGAAGTTCTTCATTATCTAAAAGTTCCCTACTTCTTCGTTGTAAAAATACTGCCCTACAATATTAAACAAAACGGTGTATTTATCATATGTTAAATTATATATAAAAATATGTCATTTTGAAGAACAAACGTCCTAAATTGTACATATTATTCCTGTTACTAAGATTTTTGCAAACCACAATATTTTACTATTTACAGATCAGTGAGAAACCATTTTAGTATTGTAAAAACATCCAGACAATACCTTATCACTCCGATTATTATAACCATTAACAGGGTTAGAATGATATTGTAATATAAAATGTAAGATGCACTAATGTAAATTTGAAAAATATAACATATTGATAAAAATTAAATTAAACATAGAGTGATTACTACATAACTTATGTATTTCAAAATGTGTTGTCAATATATAAATTAAAAAAATCCCTTCTATAACTAATACTAATTAAATTATTTATGATCACTATTAATATAATACTTAATAGTTATAATAAATAATTATATTAATTTGGCATGATTATTAGAAAACTAATAGTTATTGATTGAATTATCAAAATTGAATGGAAACATTAATATTTGGAATGGTCTGAAGATACCAGATTCGATTCCTCTTTAAACATAGTTCATAGTTGGGTTATAGTATGCATCATCTGGTGCTTCAGTCCAATCCTGCCTGGTTCTGGCCCACCACTGAACGTGCCTGATGTTGTCTTTGACCCCGGCAAGACTTTTAGCAGTTCGATCTGGAAGTCTCATTTTATGAAGACAATAGTTCACTGCCATCAAGTAGGCGTGGACCCCATGGACAATCCATCATTGTAGGAATTGCCAAGCTATAAACCTAGCATTGTTGATTGATAACCCATACAAGATGTGATCCTGTCGTGGAGTTATTATCTTGGGACACCCTTTATGTGACAAAACGTGTACAGTTTGATGCAAAGTACAAACACTGTTGCCTTAAACATATTGAATATATTAATTCATAGATAGCTAGGTCCTCCACTTTCTTATGCATTTAATAAGCTATGATACACAACATATATGATGATCTGCTATCCCTGAAGTTGTTGTCAATATACCTAAATTGGTAACAACATATTTTGAATCAAGTAGAAACAGTTTCTTGTTTGCTTTAGATTTAATTTAACATCTTAACATTATTTCAAATGTATTCATAAAGATCAATTACAAAACGTATAATTTTATTGCAGTGATATATACATATATATATTTAATATGTGAACTCAATAGAAATCATTTGGAAATAAAAATTATGTCATCCACCAACATATTGTAGACACCCTTAATATACAAGGTATCTTAAACCGATACAATGGATTGTTTATTTAAGTATAAAGAAAATGTATTGAAATTACAAAAAAAGAATCCACTGCAACTAAAATATACATACCTAGACTCCTCTCTTAATTTTTGCATTAAAGTTTCATCTTCTCTAGGTAGCTGAAAACAGATTACATAAAATTTTAAAGAATAAATATAATTTAAAATGGCTAATATTTAATTAAACATGTGGAAGTATTTTACTTTTTGGTAAAATTTTGGAATTTCTTTTGTAGTGGTATTATTATCTAAACCTTTCCATGTAAGGTAGTATTCTGTAAAACGTTTCATTTCTTCATCGTTGGATAAAGGGGAACTCTCTGAAAAGTAATGGTGATAATAATTTGAATGAATAAAAGGATGTTTTGAATATTATAATGATATATATATATATATATATATTTATATACTAGAATATTATCTAACAAACATATAAATATATTATATTTAAGTTATTAAAGCAGTATTATACTATAGAAGTCATCTATACATAGTCAGTATGGAAGCTGTTACTACCTTTGGTTTGAATATTGGAATTTGAATATAATCCAAATGTTACAAGTATTAGTATATATTTCTTAATATGACAAATATGCAATAGACAGTATATACATCTATTTTGCTCAATGAAAGAAGATGTATATTTTCAATATGACACATTTATAGTGCTAATTCATTAGATAACAACTTATAATTATTGGGTCTAATTATATTTTTATTTTTTTCATGAGATAAACAGGTAGAAACTTATTACAAATAGTATAAAAGTTTACATTTTTTCTATTGTCATGAATTAATATTTTGTTATGGGAGATATTGACCCAATAAATAATGATGTAGCTTACACTCTATTGATTTATGTATCAAAAATGAATGAATATTTAATAAAAAAACTCGAAAGACAATTCAGATCTATTGTGATTTGGAAAATATATTGTAAGATATTATCTCAAAATATGTTTTAAATCTCAGTTCAAAAGATCTCTCATACATAGAAAGTATAAATCTGACTTCGTGGTAAGGATATAATTGGAATAGTTGGAATAATAATGGAAAAAGTTAGAATATTAATAATTGGAACAATAATGAATAAAATTGGAATATTAATAGCTGGAACATACTAACAAAAGGATATATTGCTATTATAAATTTTATTTCCAAAGTAACTTTTCTTTAATGTTTATACAAAACTATATTATTATATTAAGGCTATTTATGTCATAAATGTCAAAGCCTGTTAAACTTCGAAGTCTCTTGATTGAATTGAGAGTCAATGTTGGAAAGTGTTACATCAAGGACTACAAATAAATTATACAGTAATAATCCCTTGGTGTATCTTGATATGAAGATATCCTATTGCTGATTTTGTATCTTTCAATAGCTATCTGCGTTCTATGAATTGATGGCTTCTCAATACCAAACTTTTGAACTTTTAAAAGAACAAGATCACAGTGTCTCCCCTTTACTATGTACATTGTCTAATACAGCCCTTTTACTCTCTAGTATAAAGCCACCATTTACTCAGTCTAATCTGCAGTCTAATGCTACCCCTTCATATGTAGTTTAATGTCACCCCTTCATATGTAGTTTAATGTCACCCCTTCATATGTAGTTTAATGTCACCCCTTCATATGTAGTTTAATGCTACCCCTTCATATGTAGTTTAATGTCACCCCTTCATATGTAGTTTAATGTCACCCTTTCATATGTAGTTTAATGTCACCCCTTCATATGTAGTTTAATGTCACCCTTTCATATGTAGTTTAATGCTAACCATTGCTCTGTAGTCTAATTCCTTCCTAATATTATTTAACATAATGTAATAATTGTTTCATTCTTGCATATATATTTATATATAAGATTATTTCCCTTAGTAATACTAATGAGTGGTCAAACAATTAAAAAAATTATATAATAGAGGATTGCTAAAAAAATTTATCTGCAAACAGGAATCTGTCTTGCAATTTGTCCAGTGAGAAAGGTGTTTCATAAACCAAAGGGATTATATGATTATAATAGAATAAAATTGTTAGAAAATTTGATATTTAAAAGTGTCCAGATTTACCAATGGTTCAGACAGTTAGCAAATTATAGAGAGAAAACTGTTTATAATATAATATATGAGGCATGTTAAATTACATAAACATTAAAATTGATGTAATAGACTAGTTATAGAAGTGTTGGCGACCAGATAGAAACTATGAAAGGTTCTGAACTTCTTAAAGGTTCCAAAATGGTTGGTAAGTTCCCAACTTCGTGACCAGTGTCAGAAATCTTTCAGAAATCTACAAATGGAAACTTAAGAAGGCTCTTAGTTGGGGACTTTTACGATTTTATTTTATTACCAATAAGAATTAATTTATGATTATTCATTTGCCAGCTAAAATCAGAACTTAATCATATTCAAATAAAAAGTATCCAAATCACCAATTTAACCAGGTTCGCAACTGGCTAGCCCAGTTACGAACTAAAAAGGTTGGAACTTTATCGACCAGTTAGGTATCAATAATAACTACAGAACTTAATTTATATTAAAATAATGTATTAAAAGTCACACCAAAACTAGGTTCGAAAAACTATATTATTGTATTGAGAATTTATATATTTTTATAATATTATTGTACTATTTACCTACACTTGCTTTTTAACTCCATTACTGGAAAGACATGGACTATGTGTTTGTCTGGTAATCTTGGTTATTTCATAAGTTGTGTAAACTCGAAATCTTAACTTCTAGGTGGTATACTCAAAACGATTTCTTGCTAAAATCTAAATAAAAATGTATAAAATTGGCATTCTGTATATATGGGTATACACAAAATTATCTTGAGTTAAACTTGATTTAATCTAAAAGTACATTGTATATTTAAAAATCTATCTTGCATTTTTCTAGCCTAAATTGGTAGTCAACTTTGGAGGTGACTAAAATCTAACTTAAACACACTATATATCTATATATGTACCTCACTAATTTATATTATACAATTTTATCAATTGACATTTTGCATAGAAATATACAATTTACATGTTAAAAATAATTAGAAATCTATAAATAAGCTATTAACTAATATATATATATATATTATAAAAAAATATAGGTATTTATAAATATGGACAATTATATATGTTAACATATTTATAATAAAATTAAAAACACCTTAGAAGCAAAATATCATAATTGTATGCATGAAGGTATAAAAGTACATTATGTTTTTGTTTTTGCAATATTTAATTATATATTGTTTAATAAAGGGAAATATAAATACAACACTCATAAATTTAATTAATGAGACTAAAAAATAAAACATTTTTTACAAAAAAAAAAAATATAATGAATTTATAGGACATTGTATATCAGACAAAAAATTAGCTGATGATACCTAGTCAGTGTTGTTTGTCAAGTGAAAAGCAATTATATTCTCGTATCTGGGCTCTTCCATAAGTTCAAATATTATATAGAAAGAAAAAAGCAAACTTTTGTTGGGTATTTTAATAATTTAATTGCAGTAATTTTATTACAGTATGCGCTTATTCAGTACCTAATATTTAATATTTGAATCATGTATGTAGGTATACATTTTTATTCCTCTATACAATAATTTAAAAAAAAATTTACGAGTAACCTTTAAAAATTATTTTTTTCACTCTCATAACTTCGTTTTTATTAATATTCGATCATTGTTTTCATATTATAAACTTTTCACAATTATCTTAAGTAATTTTTTAAATAATATTTCTTTATCTACATGTTATTAAATCATCTTTACATACATACACTTGTATGTAATTAATGTATTAATTATAGAATATACATCTATATAAATAATGTGTTTCTCTATTACAACTTTATTCAAATTTTATATATTTTATGATAATTAATCATTGATGATTAGTGCAAATGTCTATCATGCCATTGTGTTTCTGTTTAAAGCTTGATCACAATTATATTCTAAATTAATGTTTATAAAATTTGTATATTTATTTAAATAAATTTAATTCAGATAATTTTTTCGATTTTAATTAAAAATTAATCATTAAATATTTCTACTATTACTACTTAGTATAAAATCAATAATACAATTTTACAATGGAAGCGGCTATTTTATTTCTCTTTTTAGTAGAAAATTTTTGTCAGTTGCGCACCTTGACTTTCTTATATAATCTTTGATATCACCCAGCACAGTGGAAATATGATAAAAACTAGTACTGTGAAGAATGAGTAAAAAAATCTACAATAAAAATGATTGTAAATAAAATATGAAGCATTTCGTTCACACTCCACAAAAAAATAAAATAGAAATAATCTGCTGGCATGTTTTCCAGAACTGTGTTCAAACCATTGTGTAAAGAAATTTTATTATATTTCTTTATATATTTATATTATTCAATAATCCATTATAAAGTTTATTGTTTGCATAAAGAAACTAATTCCTATTGTTTTTTCATACTTAATAGTTTTTAAACTAAATTATCATTAACTAACTAAAATATATATTTATGTCTATATAGTAAAAAGGAATATTGCTAGTAGAAATTCTCATATTTAATTTAACTTAAAAACACATTTTAATCCTATTTTTCAATTTTCTAAAATATTTTTCTCACATGTGTGCTTTAAAAAACACATAAAACCCATATTTTAATAGTTTTAAATTTGATGTTATATGTGGTAAATCACAGGTCTTTTCTCCCTTAAAATACATAATATATATTTTTTACATTATGTTCCAACATGTATATACTATAATATAGTACTGCACAAACTTTCCTTATTGCATTAATCACAGTTTTGGTGCTTTCTTTCTGCATTGGCGATCCTTCCACCAAGAATATTAGAGAGTGCTTCCCACAACTACAGAAGGCTCATGAGAGAAGCCATTTATTAAAGCAGTGGTATATTCTAGAAAAAATAGAATATATAAAATTTTTAAGTACAATCAAGGGATGTAATTTATGCTTGTATTGCAATATATTTTATTATTATTATAAACTCATAGTGTCAAATACACATCTCCAATTTCAATATAGATGTTGAGGGGCCATAAGACATAAACTTAATTGTGTTGAATTGTTTAATTAATTGTTAATTTTATTGTATGTCTTATGATTTCTAAACATCTGGTTTTCATCCCCCTTTATAAAATTACAACAAAGAAATATATTTCTATTATTTCCTTCCTTAATTAACTTTTGTTTTTTCAGTTGATCAAAATGATATGGATAACTGGTGGTGCACAGTGTGTGGAAACAATAAAGCACCAAATAAGAAAGGTCCAGTTGATGTATGGATACAGTGCAAGTGGTGCAAGGATGGTTCCACCAAAGTTGTGTGGATTATAAAAAAGTTAGAAGAATATGTGTTTAATCAGTGTTTAACCCTTGGAGAAACTACCTAACCAAATACAAACTAAAGTTTCAGTATATGAGATTGTACATAGTATGATTTTGTATTGGTCATTTATTTCAAAATATTGTGTAAACAGCTTTATTAATGCAATTTTTTGTAAAACAGCCTTAATTGTCACTGTATTTAATATATATATAATTTGTTTGCTATATATTTTACACTTCTTAGTTTTCATTTTTTGAGATTGTGCATTTAAAAATACTTTAACTAATGAAATTAATTTTAATTTACATAGTTTCTATTTATTTATTTATATTTTAATCCTACTTATCTCATTTATAATAAAAGAAAGAACATTTTGGCATTACTTAAATATAGATTTAAATTTAGGTGAATGAAAACAGAATTAAAAAATTAGTGTATGGTTTGTTAGTGATCAGGCAACAATTATATGTGAATTACAAATGGCTAAATAAACGATTGAAAAATTATACTATTCAATTTTAAATATATATTTTGTATATATAAATGTTTTGTTCTGTAAATAACAATTTATCACAGAGAAGAATAATAGAAGTAAATTTGTAGAAAAATGAATCATTATCAGTTGATTGACCAAATATATTTAGACCAAAAAGGTTGGTCATTTTTTTTAAAGATAAATATAACTAAGTCTATGGATATGTATGAATTACTTAGTAGCCCCGATATAAAGTATACATGTATTGAATAGGAAAAAAAGAAGACTTTTGATGGGTATTGTAATATTTGTTAAAGGACGTTTTGTAATCTTTGTCAACTGCAGAATGAAACAGAATCGTTGTTCTGCTGTGTTGTGTAGTTAAGTATGTCTGTCTCACTTATTTCTCTTTCTGAGTAATGTTTATTGTATTCCTAGTGTTCTATTTATTAGTAGTTCTTTCTAGTGTTATTCCTATTGGTCACACTGCACTGTGCTGAAATCTATTTCTACTATGCTTACTTGTACTTTGTTTCATTTTGCAGTTGACAAAGATTACAAAACGTTCTGCAAAAATTATTACAATATCCAACAAGTCTTTTTTTTCCTATTCTATATTTTAAATAGGGTATGGCCAAACAACCTCAATGTATACATGTATTGATTATAATTCAAACTAATTTATATTTGAATATATTTCAAACTAATCTATATTTGCACAAATTCCATTTTTTAACATGGCAGATACTTGTACAGAAGATTATTTAGCTGTTTGATTGTATTCAATTAAAAGAAATGCATCTGAAGTACAAAAAAGTTACAAGAGGAATATGATGATGATGCCATTGATAGAAAAACAAATGGTATGGATTAACTAACAGTTCAATCAAACAGGCAGTGTTCTCCACAGCACCCACTTGGAAAATAAAGAACATCACAAACCTCACCCAACAAAGACATTATTAGACAGCAGCTCAATAATAATGCCCAACAGTCAACAAGATATCTATCATTAACTTCTGGAATCAGCCATACAACTGTTTGCAGACTTCTTAAAGATTAAAGGTTAAGCCCTACATCCCACGTTTGCATCAGGCCCAATTAGAAGATGATTTTGATCATTGCATGGAAACATGTGACACTTTACATTTTCTAATGGACAATGCTCCAGAATTTCTGGTCAGATGAGGCTAAATTTACTTTGGCAGGACATGTCAATTGCCATAATTGCATGATGTGGGTAACTGAGAATCCGCATTTCACAGTTGAACATGATTTCTGCATACCTGACATAATGGGTTTGGGCTGCTTTTTTGTCAGAAGGAATTGTGGGTACAGTATTCCTCATATGAGAATGTAAACACAGACGTTTATCTGTATCTTTCACAAGAACATATATTTCCCTTAGCAGGTAATGGTAAATGGTTCATACATGATCAGGGTGTCTACTGAATTTAAATTTTCAAAATCGAGAGAAATCGGGAGGTTTTTGGAACCGAAATCAGGATATTAACACTGAGTAAAAATTTCAAAAAACATATATTGTAAATGAATTGTATATTGTTAAACACTCAGAGATAA
>JAYRBW010109937.1:0-18324 GCA_036023295.1 Invenusta paracnida
TTTCAATTTTCTATGCTTGCATCATTAATAAATATATTGTTTCTGTTTTATCTATTTAGTTATGCATAAAACAAATACTTATTATCATTATCCTACTCACAAGCAGGGGTAGACGAGCAGTAGTACAAACATGATTTTTTAGTTTTCGTTGAAATTACAAATAAATATAAGAAATGAAATCTACAATTTATTCGATGAATTTTAATATCTATTTTTAAAATGTATACATTCAAAACACAAGAGTCGTTTCACTATGTGTACTCTATGCTATATGCTATATAAAAACATATGCTAATATATGCTAAATATTTATTCTAAATTGATAAAAGCAATATTTAATTAACAAAAGAAAATTTTAAAAGCAACCCAAAGTCTGCAAGGTGGGAATGCTCAATGTAAATATTTGATTCTAGTTGAAATCTTTATACGCATTTCTCAAGGAAACTACTGAAGCATCTTTGAGTATTTTTATGCTTATCTAGAATAATGAAGCCGTTCCCATAGTCAACTAAAAACCCAACTCATAACGATCATTTACAAGGAGAAAGGATATCGATCAGAATATAGCAATCATAGACGAACTCTGTATATTTTCAATCGTCTCTAAAGTCTTAGCGAACTCCATGCAAGCTCGAACTGTTGCTATCATAGACAAGGTTGTTTTGTAGTCCCGGTATGGTTTTCGTAGTCAACTTAGTACAATTGGCATAGTGTTTTCTACCAGGTAACTTCGAGAGAAATGTAAAAGAACAAGAGCCTTTATAGTGTCTACAGTTTATCTCAACAAAGCTTTTAACTACTGTCTCACGGTATACTCTCTGATTAATGCTATACGGTCATTCCCCAACTTTGCTAAATGTTTTGAAACAGTTAAATGTAGGTGTTCAAACTCGTCTGTGTGCAGATTGTCATTTCGCTGACACTTGTCAAATATTGCTCCCATTGTATTTATTCTCTTCTTTTCTACTGTGTTAAATATGCACTAAACTTGCAAAGAATGTCTACATGACTTTAAGTAATAATCGAAAATTAGAATCTGGTAAATTATAAGGAGAAATACTAGTTATACTAAAACTTAGTTATATTTATTAGAAATTAGTTATATTAGAAATACTACTTATTATAATAATAAGTAACTATTTTTGTATAAAAATAACATCACGCAAATGTACGAATAATGTCATTAAATAATTGCTTAAATTTTTACTTGGAAATCTAAACTATATCATGCGCAAACAATGTATCGCAAATATAATAATATCATGAGTGTCTTCATTTGTCATTTTTATCTATGATTATGGTTTTCTATTAATATTTTGTTTTGCTTTATGTTTACATTTTGAAGTGTTTCAATTTTTATTCAATTACGACATTATTCATCAGTTTTAGAAAATGTTATCACACTCATATTTTAGATATTACAATATACAAATTGTCCTTAAGAAGAACTATGAGGGTCATTTGTTTATAGGATAAAATTCAATTCATACCGACCTTGCAATCTCTCATAATTTGACATAACATATATTTCAAATTATTTAAACTTAAAGTTGTCTTAAGGAGGTTGTACACAATAAAATGAGTTAGCAAAGTCACACTTAATGCTTTGCGAAGCGATCAACGTTTATAATGAGAAAGATAGACGAAGTTAGTTAATATATGCAGATTAGTAATTATAATTCGCCTATATTCATTGTTCTATATATATGGTTACATTTGTTATGTTATAACTTATAAGGTATTGAAAAAATATGTTTATATATAGGTTATGCTATTACCTCTTCTATTTTAATTAGTATTAAACAACTTGCATAATATATTTCTTGAATTAAAAATATGATTATATTTTTATTTTTAGACACTACTAATTTTGTACTTTTGGTATATTATTTTGATCTAATCCATGTATTTAGATTAATACGTAATAAAACTTACTAGTCAATTTAAAATAATGTATTTACACTTTACACTTTATTTATGGTATTTGTTTCTTATGATACACTTGGTTTATTTAGTAATATTTGAGTATATTTATAATATTTATTATTATTTCAGCGGAATTACCCTACGTTCAAGTTCCTCTTCATACGGTTTTGAAACTGACTCCGTTGGCTTACCGATGCATCGCTGAACATGTCTATTTGGATGTTCCAGCAGTTAATACTCACCGCTCCCGCCCTGTAGTAAGCATAGTTGTTTATCATAATTTTAGATCTTATAATTAATATACTACTCTCAATAGTTTCAGTAGTATGGCGCTTCTTGTTGTATTTTCATAAATATCATAAATGATTGTAACTTTTAACAAGATTTTTATCGATAAATTTGTTTATCTTATTAGAAACATCTTGAAAAATTTATATTTTTTGTAGTGTGAAGAAACTACAGAAACTACCAAATGATGAAGATTATAGTGTATTATTTGAGGTTAGTTTCAGATTGCGGTCACTTACTAATTTAATCCTTCCCCATTGATATCTGAAGAACCGATCACACTACTTAAAAAATGATTTAATCTTTTTGAATATATACATATATGAACCCATGTTTTATTTTTACATCCTGGTTTTTCAGTTATCTTTTGATAGGATTGAATTCTTAATAAAACTTGTTCGCTACACCTTTTTTAAACTACTACTTAATTTAACTGATTGGAATCGTGGTGTTGTGGGTTACTACAATATATCTACTCAGTATATTTGAATTCTTAGTATTTAATATTAGAATTCAGTATTGTAATTCTTAATAATACTTATTCGCTACACCTTTTTAAAACTACTACTTAATTTAACTGATTGGAATCGTGGTGTTGTGGATTACTACAATATATCTATTCAGTATATTTGATTTATATTTTTTAAATATATATGAAAACTAAAAAGTGTAAATATTCCAGTATATATGCTTGCATTAAAAACATCCGTTTATTATAAATTTGTCATGGGCGTTTATATTAATTGCAATAGTATTGAAATGCTGCATAGAATGGTGGTGTTGTGGTTTACCATAGTGTTCTGATATTATATTCGGTTTATTTAATTTGATATTTTTTGAATCTATAGAAGAGCTAAAAATATAAATATTCCAGTAAATGCCTGCATTAAAACAACCTTTTATTAAAAATATGTAATGAGCGTTTATTTTTATTATAGTCATATAATAACTCGTTTAATTAAGCACTTTTTAAATGTAATAAGCTTAAAATTTGAATATAAAAATATTTTGATAAGTAAATCATTAATTGTACAGTTTTATATCATCCAATTATATTTATTTAAATAATTTATTATCGGAAATATTTAAAAAAACTTTTTAAAAAATAGCTGAAGTCTATAAAAATATCAATATCTTCATTACAAAAATTAAGTGACAAGGATAATTTATGGCACTTGAAATTTTATTTTATAAATACAATTTATCCGTAAAATATGAGTTCGGTCTTACTTCTCGATTTCTAGGCGAATCATTGGATTAGTGTCAGCTTGATCTGTTGGTTGTCACTAGTTTTATTTGTATAGAGAATAAATTCGTTTTCATTAAATATTGGCTGAGTTGACTTAAATGAGTATATGTCTAGATTGTTGAATCTGGGTATATACCATATACTTTAAATAGAATAAGCATTTAATCGAATTATTTAAAAGTTTTTCGTATATACATTTCGTATATTTCGAACATTTCGTATAAATTTCGTATTGTTTTGACCTCACTGAGTAGACTCTTATTGTATTCGAACTAAACGTTAATTACAGTACACGTTTGACTAACATCACATATGTCTGGTTCCGCTTGCATTCCATATAATTTACTTATTTTCTTGCGCACCTGTTCTATGTATACGTATATATATTTTTCTTATAGCAGGTAATCCTAACATCTATTAGAAACTTATTACGGAAATAACATACAGGTTAATATATAGTTTTTACTCGTCGTATCTTGGTTGTCTTTCTGTTTTATTTGTGATTTTTAATTCTGTGTAACGGTTTTGATCTGTAGTATATTTAAAATATATTTTTTACTTCATTTAGCCTTTTTATATACTTATTGTGCGTAACCATACCTTTAGATTTGTGATAATACGAAATACTACTTGGACAAAAATAGTATGGTATGTATAAAAAATGGGTAATGTAAATATCATTTGATGTTTTATGTTATTTTGGCAAATTAAATTTAATGGCTTATTGAATGCTTTTAAGAAGTAACAATTAATAACGTAATTATGTTTCCCCTTCGTATCCTTTCAATAATTGTTATAACATGCATTACTTTTTTGTATATTTTAAAAGTAGTCTGATCATATAACGAAACTAAATTTCGGATATTTTCAAATGTATTGTTATTTTTCATTTATATACTTATTTTAAGTAGGTACACACATATTTCATACCTATAATGGGTTATAAATGATAGAGATGTTATTTACATTAACAATTTAAGACTGGTTATGCTAGTTTATACTAAAAATCGGTATATTATGTATATAATATTTAAAATTGATATGCTAAATTGTATACAATATTTTACAGTTCAGTTAAATCAATTCAAGATTCTATCATTTTAAAATAATCATATAAACATTCTAATCTAGATGGTATATTTTATGGTTTTACTTTTGATGAGATTTACATTTTATAACTTTTTGCTGTTATTAATACTTGTTCCATCCAATCTATTGTGTCGAATATATTATTTCCACGGTACTCTTTTGAAATAATATTCGATCTCCGTAATTTAATTAGTAGTGTATATACTACAAGGTGGATTGCTATAGTAGCGTGTATTGGCATGCCACTGTCTCATAAATTAACAAGAATATTTATATTTTATTGTATAAATTTAAAACTGTAAGCTTTTAAGCAGCTGGGAGTTATTTCACTCGGACTGAATAACTGCAGGTTCCTTTTTGCCCGATTTAATTTCAGAACACAGATCCAACTCGGACTACATTCGATGCACTGCAAACTGTCCCAGCCCACTACTAATCAACCCGAATGCCAAAAACATATTCACTGCACTTCTACATTTGCTAACCATATGTAACTAATCTAGCTATCTACACTTGCATATATAAATATATACACACCCATATGCACACACATGTAGCTACTGTATATGCTTGATGCTTCTACAGGCTAGTATAATATTGCTACTACTTGCGCTTTTAGAAGTAGCTAGGAGAGGTAGAAGTGTATAACACATGTAACACATTTTATTCACTATCACAAAATATTGATTTACTTATGAATGACAACAATATCTTTTTAGTTTATCTTCGATTAGTTTCTTCATATCCCTATTACTTCCACGAATGTATTTTGTTTTATTTTTTTCTATAAAATTATTAGAAAACATGACTTTGTCTAAATAATTGCATATGAAAATAATGTATTTAATATGACTTTTTATCATAAGTTATCAATTTTATTAAACAGATATTTGATACATTTTCTTTTGGTTTTAATTCATATTTTGTATTAGTTAGCTCAATCATCTACATATAAAAGTAAAAATATATTACATTTTTAAACGACATTGCATATTATTATTACTTGTACTCCTATCTTTTATTTTTTTAACGATAAAACTCAACTCAACTAATAATTATTTTTATATTAAAAATAATCTTGTCATGCGTATATTTGTTGTTTAAAGATACGATTAAATTTTCAAATAAAAGAACGATCTTTACTTTTTATACAATATTTCATTTAACACAAAAGACAAATTTATGATTTTGTATGTTCTAGCCACAAAAAAGAGCATAAATGATAACACAATTATCGTTCAGGTATATATATTTACATATATGTATTTTATACACAACATAAAAATAGAAATACTGTAGAATTTCAAAGAAAAATAAAAGTTGATATATTTTGGTACACATAACAATAAATAAAGTAATATATTACGTGGCGTTTCTAGTCGAAAATTATTATCTGGCAATGCATATTCTCTTGTTAGCTCACATATTCAGTTGACAAAAAGAATATTAATATACACAACTTAGAAGTATCTACAAATGTAAGTTGATCCAAAATTGAAGAGAATCACTCTTCGCAGAAATAAACGTCTTGCAGATAAAACAGGTCATACAGTATATCTTACATTACAAATAAAGTTAATTGGATATAGATTTACAATAAAAAATGTCGACGGGTAGTTGGTGCAAAACATAGAACGTTGCAAAAATATGATTAAGGTATAAATTTATACTAATTGTATATAATATGAAGTACAGTGTACAAAACTTAAGCAGTTTTTGCCATAGCTTTTTTATACCAATCTTTAAGGTCTTCTTTTAATAGAGAATATAGCGTATTTAGAGTATTACTTGATGCACACATGAAACAATACAGTCACGCAGTCTTATAAACCACATTTTTATATTAGTCTAGCTTTATTAGCTTATGGATTATATTCATTCAAAAGCTTCTATAATTGTGTGCGTATGCTTCAAACTCTTATTTACACTTAAATTATTAAAATGGTATGTATATATTTTAAAAATCTGCACATTTTAAAATATTAGTCTATATTTATGAATTGAAATATATATATATATACTTTCCTCATGACATTTTTGGGAGAAATTGTTTAGTGGTCACATTTTTAACCAAAGGAATGCGTAACATTGAAGATATTTTAGCAATTGCCATAGTCTTAAAATTAATATTCGTAAATAACGTATTTATGTATAGTAATATACGTATTATTTTATAGTATCATTATTTAACAAGAGTTTTCTCTATTTATTGTAAAAGTTAATAATTCTGATTAGTGTAGAATAATTAAAATCATTTCAAGTAAATTGATGAGATTAATATTCTATATTTGCTGAAATACGCAAAGTGATCTTATCAAATGTTTAGTGCTGTATTAAAAAAATCAATATTTTAAAATTTATAATTGAAATAGTATACTTATCAATAATAGAGGAACCACTCTTATTGATAATATATATTATCTAGGATTATACTTCTAATTGTAAAATTTTATGGACAGATAATATCAATGCATTTTATGGAGAATGTATAACATGATGTACTAGTATAATCAATTTCACTTTATAATTATATTTAGAAACCAAAATTCCTTAGTTAATAACATGTTGCTATATATATATATTTTTTTTTAAATTCAAGATGCATTACGTCGTACTAAAATATGCATAATTAGTTAAGGTAAAGTGATAGTAGTATCAAACTGTATACTTAATCAAAAAGAGTGGTTGTTATATGTTTATTACTCAGATATATTAATATTACTGTATACCAAGTTCGAAAAAATTAATTTCTACATAAAAAATATAGTAAAGAAATTTTAAATGTATAAAATAAATGTTTACAAATTCTTGAAAGAAAATACGGAATGAGCTGTCTTTCATAAATTAAATAAGAATATATGAATTTTCTGGCGGCGCAGAATATTATTGTTACATATTTGAAAAAAAAAAATTCTGTATATACCAGCCGAATTTCTTGAATCTCACAAATATAAATATATATATATATGTACCTATATATAAAGAGGTAAGGGCAGTGAATAGGCAATTCATAAAAGACAACATGCACAAGTTGGTATATTTCTGAGCATTTCAAAATGCTTATGGCTGTCTGGGGCAATATTGACTAATTTCAGCAATAAATAATAACATATACTATCATAAGATTGCCTCAAGCTAACCAAACTATGTGCTTCTAGAGATAGGTTTCTCGAGACCCAGTTGGTTTTCCAGCACCGGCCGTCTCCATTTTAGTTCCTGCAGCACCAGTCATGTTTTTACGTCCTTTGGCTGTCTTGAGGCGAAGAACCATTGGCTGGATTTTTGCAAGGACTACTTCTGAATGAAGGATAAACTCTGCCACCCGATTCGTTTCGATGTTGATATGTTCCCGTAGACTTCGGGGTCGTTCTGGTAGCAGCCATTTAAAAAATTGGAGCAATCCCAATAGCGTGTTCTGACAAAGGTTGGTTATTTCAAAACATGATTAGATATTTTTTGTAAATATATATAATATAATACCTATTCTTATAGTGGGATATTTGTAAGACGTTGTCAACTGCAGTAAACCTTGAAATATTCTCAAATTTAAGAATATATTCAATTAAGATCGCGCTTAAAACTCCTTCTAGCTAGAAAAATGAACAGTTTCGCCACCATATAATTTAATAGTTTGCGTAATCGTTATGATGCAATTTTACAACATACAACGAATGCTTTTTTAAAAACTAAATTATATGCTTGACAAATACAATTAGTTACACAAAACATAATTGGTATTAAAAATTCAAACTGATGTTTCTGTTATATAATAACGGTGTTTTAATTTTTATTTAAAAGATTAAAAACAGCAATTTCACCAAATTATATTATTAAATATATTAAATAACTTGTATATTTTGTACAGTATAAAATCTTTTATAATACCAGATAAGAGTCAAGATAAGTATGTTCATCATAAAATGTATTCGACTAGTGTCGTCCTATATACAGACATCCTGGGAAGGATACTAATTTTTTACATTGTTACCAAAAATTAAGCTATGTATAGTTACAAATACTGAGTACTAATTATATACAAAGTCTAATTCAATATACTAAGAAAATACAGATAAAGAATACGACAATTAAGCTGAGAGCACGAAAATACATTTTGCATCTTCTTTCATCAACCAAAGTGAATCTCTTTGTTCTTATTCTAGTAAATGTATTCATTACAAGCTTCGTGATATTAGTAATATACATATATATATAAAGCTTTGTCCTTTTGAAAAAGGAATGGTGCCGTCATCATTAACTTTTCTTATTATATAAATAAACGTTTGCAAATAATTTTTTGATCGTAACAAATTTTCTAAGCTTTAACATTATCCTACCTTTAAATATGAAAATGTAATTAAATATGATTTGAATAAACATATTCACGGTAAAATTCTTGATAATGTGCTCAAGTGTATTATTCCTGTAAGTTCTTAAAGACAGGTGCTTTATATGGTCTCGCTAAAATCCATAAACCAATTAAGGTTTATGCCAGTTAGTATGTTAAGCCAGTTATCTACACCTCTGAGCTACACTTAGCTCATTACCACGATTCGTTAATTATACCTTGTATATTTAATTCTACCCAAGATTTCATAAATAAAATCTTTGTCCATAATCTTCCAAAAATGTCTGCTATTGTTTTTTCTCGACTTTCGTGTAGTTGTTCTTGTATTATAATAATATTTTTATTCTTATAGACACTGAGTATAATTTGTTGGACGTTTTCATAAAAAAATCAGTGTATATTAAATGCAACCAATCCATTCCTAATAACTTACTTAGCTACGAAATCAGGTCAGCTTTATTTTCTCAACCTTTTCAAATTTTTTACTCTCTTTTCGTATTCTCAGATTAATTATTATGCTTGGTCTGTATATTCCCTTATATAAATTTTGTATTAGATTTTATATGTAATTAATGCTCAATATTTATAACATTTTAAAGCATTATTTTTATATTATTGTCATAAATATTAACCTATATCTGATGATGTCCGTATATAGGCCGAAACTAATAAAATAAGTTTTATGATGAAGATATTTGTATATGCATTGTAGTAATTTAGACAATATTTGTAATAGAATTATATCGACTAGAATAAGACTAAAAAGCAGAAGCAAAAGCCAATTATATATAAAAATAAAATATATACATATTGTATATACCTAGTATAAACATGAGACATATTACTTCTATTTAATCATTACAGTGTGTTCCTTGAGTTCTTATATATGACATAGAATTTACATACAAAGTATATTAAAACGGCTATATCTTGGTAAATAAGCAAACTGATAACTTTGAAATCGTCTAAAGTCATCGCAGGTTTTCGGGGCAAGTGTGGTCGTTTTGTCATATTTCCCTTAAGGTAATAAGACCACTTAAGGTCAAACATTGTAAAATAATTTTCAAATATGCCTACTTTTGTTTAAAAAAATTATTATTTGATTTAGTATCTCTGTTGGTACTGGAGATATGAAAAAAAAACGAAAGAAATATACCGATAGACTGTGATGGACTCTAGGATATCCACACCGATAGACTGTGATGGCCTCTAGGATATCCACACCGATAGACTGATGGCCTCGAGGCTATCCACACCCATAGACTGTGATGGCCTCTAGGCTATCCACACCGATAGACTGTGATGGCCTCTAGGCTATCTATGGTTTCAAGGACATAAATTGCTTTGTTACCAAGATTTATTCTATTCTATTTAAAGTTTCCTTTAAATTCTATTTAGTATAGGAACTTTTAGACGTATGTAAATACTAACAACATTTTAAAATATAAATAAGAACCATATAAAGAATTTAAAATAGACATTAAACATACTTCAGATTTATCGCTCATATGCCTAATAAAATATTATAATTTTAATTATGAATAATTTAATAAAATCATATGATAGAAAAAGTAAGATCTGTGATTATAATTTGTATTGCGTTATTTAGCTGTGGGAATTAAATATAAGTAACAAATATTTTAATAAAAATATATCTGAAGCAAAACAATGTAATTATATTATATATGTTACTCAAAGGATTTATTTACGCATGCAATTGTAGAATTATACATATACTTATATTATATATTTTATATTGAGTATACGAATATAAGTAAATAGTATACCTAATAACCCGTAACCATTCACAGACTAGTGTAATATTTCTTGACTGCTGGAGTTTATACTAATTTTGCCCTAGCAAAACTAGTAAAACAATTCATCTTGAAGGCAAATAAATATTTGATATGTACATAAACGTAACTTTTAATATTTTTTTTACAATAAACTAAATTAAGGAACTGTAAATGTTGCTTAATCTCAATGTATTTAGCCTTGTATATAAACAAATTATATAGATAAACAATCATTACTACTTTATTAACTTACCTCAAAAAACAACACAAAAAGTAATTGCGCCGCAAGAATCTCCCAATATACAGGGCTGAAATCGTAGGGTTTCCGATGCCACGGTGGATTTCTGTATTGACGATAGCTAAAATTAATTAAAACAAACTATTTTGATAGTTTTCTGTCATAAGCTATAAATTATAATTACACTGTTATAATTAACAGCTGTGATATATTATTAATACTTTTATTATAATAAATAACTAATAATATTATACATTTAATTTGTTGAAAAGACACAATATAATCAAATAAAAGAAAACAATTAAACAGTTAAATATACGAGTTAAATATAGCAAATAAAGAAACTTTGATATGATTTATTTGCATTTTTAATGAAGAATTTATTATGTTTCGACTAATATAAATATAATAATTGCAATATATCTGTGAAACATATCGCAATTATAAAAATTAGACATTTCATTCTGGTATTTTCCATTCATAACTGATTGAATATAGGTTTGAAGTATGTTAAAATAATATTTTTTAAGGAACAAACAATTACGATTTAAACAATGTTTCTCATCAGTTCATACGTTCACATTTGTGTTTCGAAAAAAATCGAATTAGTAGAAAAACACGTTTACTGATCTATTTTTCATCTTAGTCATCTTTTAGTCAAAACAAATATTACGCTTTAAATTAACCAAATTAATTTGTATTTACAAAATTTAGGCAAACTATATACATATATGTATATATATATATATATAAATATAAGTATTAACTTTGAAATATGTAAACTACAATGTTTTTATCAGTGAATACTTATATTCCTTTGGATATATATAAGCTCTTGGTTTTTATCTTAATATGATAATGTCAAAATAATGTCACTACTTAATTCACTTCTTAATCCATGCACATTAGTTAAATATAGAATAAGCAAAAGGTGTATTATAGTGTTAAGCATATAATGGTACCAATTGTTACTATTACATACCATATTTAAGAACAACAATTCAGGTACTAAATTAAAATGTACTTACCGACAGAACTGAACGTTTTCCATAGATGTGTCGAGTTGTAGCACATTGGAACTACTGTTATCGTAGTGACTTATGTTGAAGTAGGAAAGACTGAAGTTAGCGTAACCCCTGAGATCTCCAGTCTCGCTGTACATGATTGAGTATACGGTAGAAGGAATAAAGTCGCTGGTGAAGGCAATCAGGAGAGCCTGAAGGTTCCGAACCACATGAGAGAGAAAGGGAAGAAATCAATGTAATCCATGCAAGAACAGTTTGATACTAATTTAATTTATCTTTGATTTGTAATTTTTGGATTAAATATTGCACAGATTTTACTAGTATCGTATTTTAGTATCGTTTTTTATCAGTCTGTTACTTCAATTTTTGTCTTTGATTGTGTACACCTACTTTTATATTATAAAGCTTAATATTTGTTTTTTAAGTGGATTACTTTATAATTTAATTTATTTTCTAGATATAATAAAATAATGATAACAACGATTCGAACTTCCTACAAATTCATTTTGAGTTTCATTAAGCCGAGGTTCAAACAATTTCACGTACATGCATTGAAATAAAATCGGTGTATCATAATGAATAGTGGTGTAGAATTTAAATCTTATTCTGATTTTATTTTAAGTAATTTTATATAATTAATTATATATAACTTTTGAAGAGAAACATTTATTGATTAGATTCAATTTTAAATACGAACAGAACCAAATATAAAATAGATCTGAAAATATTATCAACTTTAGCTCACAATAGATAGAACACATAGTAAATATAGATCTGTATTTTAATACAACAATATATATATTTTCATAAATACATGAAAATCCTGATGAACTAAATATTACTGTGTTCAGTGTAATATATCTCACATTGTTTTACTGGACTAATAATTCTTATTACTGTAACTACCCAATTCAAATACTTTGTTGTTAGAAATACTGTATGGTATCTTAGTCACAAATAATTTGTATAAACATAGATAACTTTCAGTGATAAATAAATATTAAAACACAAAGAAAGCTTTCTTACTCTTAAGGAGAGACATAATATTCAGTAATCTACAGCAAACACCAGGGTGTAAATTCATTACGATGTTTGATGAATTGATTTGTTTCCTCCAACTGTATATCCTATATTTTAATTTTTTTTTTGAGAATTTGAATACATTATTCAGGATTATAATAATATTTAGTATAATTTGCGTTATAGACGTATAAAGTAGAACGAGTATTAAAAATCAGCGGTTTTATTTTTAAATGAAATATTCCTTTTTTGCAAAGACACGTTTATTATACTACTATTTAATTCTTGTCAAATGATTAAAGATTTAACTAAACAAAGTGTAATATTAAACATTTTGTGATTATAAATAGCGTTTACTCATTCGAAAACGTCAATTTTAACAAAACAGAAACATTATTGGGCAACTTTCATTAAAATATGTAGCATTTATAATTTAATAGCACCTATACCTATATACAATTATCTTAATTATATTTAGAAAATTAAATTGTGGTATATAATGATTAAATTGTTTGTATGTGTGGAAAAACTTACATTTGATAATGGAGCCATTCGGGTAATTGTAAACAAAATTCCAGACCAAATGCCTGTAAAGGTGTCAAGTTAAAACGTGTGTATTATTTTTTCTTAATAAAAAAAATACTCTTGTATAATGTATAAATAACAAAAACTCCTAAACATCACAGATATATTACTATGTATATTTATTCATATTAACAAAAAAAATGCAAAAAAAAAACCAAACAGTGAAGCTGTATATAACAATTGTATTTTTAATAAAAGCAAAACCTTTAAGAGCTTTCATATTAAACTTGTATTATATAAAAGTCCATTTAATTTAAAGGTAAGATAAATTGGTCAAAATAAATATTTATAATAATATATAACTTTTGACAAATTCTCTTAAATATACCAATGTTTAATATGTGAAGGAATATGGATTATTTAAAAACTAAAGTAAAAAGGGAAATATCTTAAGTCTAAATAAAAATTCTAAAAATGTACTTGCAGTATATTACAATTTCAACTTTAAACTTGGAAAAATTATTAGTTTTTTGAACATATGTATTCTTGGTATTTATTTATATATAGCATTGCATTATATATCAATCCGAATTTAATATCATTTTGTAAAAAAGTGAACTATGTGAATCATTATTTTTAACTTTTTCTCGAAGTAGCTTGGTGAATTGGGGTCAATTCCAGGAACTTGAGTAGAGATGGATTATTGCCTATTGAAAACAGATATCTGCATTAAAAAGTAGTGAAAAACGAGATTCTACAATTTAGAAATCAATAGATCCACATCGTCGAAGTAAAGATACTGAGTCTATAATTTAACTGCTTTCATGATTATTTTTAGGATAGATCAATGTCTCATTAATGGTATAAACTAAAGGTGGAATAAACCGCAAAAATATTGTGCAAATTAAGACATATGATAGTAGGTAGGTATAATGTATAACGTATAAACAAGAGTTTTTAACATGAGAGCCATAATATATATTATTCAGCATTTACAATAATACTTCCTTCGTTTGTATTATCTTATCACAATTTATATAAATAATATTATGCTGTTTTTGTTGTTGCAATCTGTTAATAAGCATCTATAAAAATTCAAAGCTAATATAAACCTAAAGAGCACAATTATACCAATATATAAAAGATTACGTTTAATAGAATGTGAGGCTTTAAAAAAGAACGCATAAATGCTCTATCATTTAAAAACCTATCCACACCAGACGCGTTCTGCGAGGCGCGTCCAAAAATGTAATGATGTTAAACCTTACATGACAGTAAACTCTTTGGCGTTAATATTGAGTAATAAATAATATTTAGGTATTTTTTATGCTCAGCTTCGCAGGCGTTTAGTGTAGATCCTTGATTAATAATATATTGTCTAGAAAATATGTTTTAAATATAGATATTGTTTTAAAGTTATACATTGAGGAGTACTTACCAATTCCATTGACCGGTTTTGCTACAGAGCGCCGATAGCTAGTGATTAACTTTTTGGCATCTCGGCGGATCTCAATTAAATTATTTCCGAGCGCAAACAACGGTGCAACGGGAAAGGCAGCAATGAAGAAGCACATAAACCCGTACTGGATCACTACAATTGAAAAAAAAGAAGTAGGTACATTATGTAATCTTTAAAATATATGTAATCTTTAATTAAATCAAGGACTGTAAATTGACATATCAAATAAATTAAAAAATTTGAATTATTTATAAAGGAATACATTTCTTTTCGACTATCTATCTCTACCTAAATACATTTTAATATATATGTCTTATCTTATTACATGGATTATACTCTAAAATAAGTTTATGAATACTATGGAAGGCTTCAAAGAGAAAAAAGAAAAACAAACGATAATATGTACGTCGTTTATTCTTTGAGATGTTTTAAATCACTTGTTTCATCATTATAAACATATACAAAAAGGAGCAAATAATTACAAAGTAATTCGAAGCATGTCAAAGGAATAAATAATGCTGAAGTTATCTTTCAACTTTCTGTTTCTCAATAAGTCTGCTTTTTAAGCATTGTTCTCTTGCTTCTTTCTATAATACCTGATTAAATTAATAGGTTGCACATTTTTTAAATCACTTTAATATATTAAATACAATGTGTTTTCATTTGAGGTTCTTTATTTCGCTCTATATATAATCTCATTATGTTTTATATTATTTTGGTATATATGTTATAATGTAATTTATATATTTTACTATATAAAACAATTTAATGTTGTTCTCAATTATATATGTAGGTACTTTTGACATTTTTATCAGTTTATGTTTTTTTACTTATAATATACAAATAAATGCATGAATCTTTGTACATATTACTTATATGCATGTCATTTATGTTTCACAAAGGTTTTTTAATGAAGGTAACATATATATTTTTGATTATTTTTAGTAAACAGCACTTCTATTATATTTTTTACAAGGTCACCAAAAATCCTTAAAAAAGTAAAAATATTAACATTTTAACTTCAGCATGCTTATTAAATGTTAAATTAGGTTTACGCTTAAGCTTATTTCCATCTAGAAAGAAATATTTACTTATTTTTATGCCTATATATGTATGTATATATTTTATAACATTTTATTTGCCAAGAAAAAATTTGCGTAAATTGAAGGCCTGATTTTAGTAATCGCTGTAGTAGGGATTTCACAAAAATCTATTTTGTGACATATTTCAGTATTGATTTGCGCAACACTTGTGGCTATTTCTTATTTGCTTGGTAGGCGGTTCAAGGTGATTACAATCGAACCATTACCATTTATTTGTGCATGTTGGCATATAAACATATGTACAATATAATCGGGCGCCTGTACTATATCTTTGTGAAAGCGTTAATTCTATTTACTCAAAATCGATCACCGTTTGATCAAAAGTTATTTATACTTGCTAGCGAAAAGTCTTTATATCAGTAAGGCTTATCTTTCAACAAAGTGTTGGCACGCACAAAAAGTATGCTTTTTCTTCAGTCTGCATAATATATATTTTATGTATATCAATGATCGTTTAATGGATGTTTTTCAAGAAGTCTATCCTATGATAATTACCAAACATGAGATTAGAAATAGAAGAAACAAACACCATTTTTACATATAATATCTTAAAAGACTAATCGTTACATGTTTACTAAACGTTTATGGTGCGCTGAATGTACTTGAAAATATGAATATAAGACATTAAATGATTGCTTTATAAAAGATAAGTAGCTATCTATTCCTTTAATAAAAATTTACAATGTATGTATTGAATGATGCTAGCCTTAATGATACCGTAATACCTTTAATTTTAGTATATATAGCAAAATGCATTTACTGTGATTTGTGAACTAAGAAAGCATAATTAACTTATAAATCTTTTTGGAATTTTGTCATAACTCACATAGTTTATTATTTAAATGCATAAATCGCATTTCTAGTAATAAGTGTCATATCGAATAGGAATTTTATAATTTAGGTGATTATACATAGTATATGAAATTTACAAACAATGAATTAAATGTATTCATGTGTATATTAAAAATTATATGATATTAATTTATTAATATAAAAATGATATGCAAGTATTTTGCTATTCATTAATTATTTTGTTATAAATATTCTGTTTTTATAACTGACACAAAATAAGTATAAGCTTCCATTTGTAAGTTAAACACTTCTAAATACAATGATGAAAGTTCAAACATATTTATATAGATAACCTTTCACTTTCATGATAATTTTCATGTCAGTCTCAAATACCGAAAATTTTAAATTATTATAAACTTACTCATCTCCATGTACTCGAAAAACAATTGAATATCTTCATATTCGCACAATTGAAAGTCACTGGAGAATGGACACTCAGTATGAATTTTCCCATCCTTAATTCTTTGAAAAATTCGTATCATTAGTCTGAAGAAAATAATATCAATAAAGTGTTAAAAACTACCATATTATTATAATTTGCATATATAAATATCAATAAAACAAAGTATTAACAAAACGATGTTGCATCTGTAACTTACATTACTACAGGATCCTTCAGATTCATTAGGATTTGTTTTCCGATAAACACAACTGCCATTTGAATTGTTACTTCAACCATGCACCCTCCGACATCACACTATATTTTTAGATATATGGTAATTTTTAGATATATGGTATATATATATATTACATTCTTAATTTCTAGTAGAGTGTTACATTTTAATAGCGCTCTTAATTATTATTTTAAGCAGAACTATGTCTCTATGGTACTGAAAAATATTTTGAAATATTCATATTTAAAATAAGTGTGAATTATTGTTTTTTTAGCATAAAGATTCATACTCCATGTTTTTAATGTAATTTTTATAGTTTTAGTATACTTCTCAAACATTATGAGAATCATATAACACTTTAATTGAACTATTAGATTATAATTATAATATTTTTAATTTAATGCATAATCTTATTTATTTATATACATTTTATTTCAATAATTTATTATTGCCAACTAATAGGCAAACTCGTGATCATAATATAGTTATTTGCAATAGAGACTTGGTGAAAGTTGAAATTGGACAACTAATCATATAAAAAGTAAAACAGTAGATTAATATAATACCTTTTCCAACATAAAGGCAGCACTACCTGAAGGATGACCAGGACTATGGGAAAATCTAGAAAATATATTTTAAAAGTATAAGTTAAAGGAATTAAAATGGTACATTAATAAATATATATAAAGCAAAATAATAATTTTTATAAATTATATATAGGTGGCATACCCGTAATTATAATGCAAGGTGAATTGCGATAACGCTTTTGCCGGGATATAATATTCCATCTTTATT